>JAFLJL010000053.1:5000-13566 GCA_018398815.1 Conus ventricosus | reverse complement strand
CCAGCACACCCCACCACCACCACACCCACCAGCCACATCACCACCAGCCACACAACCAGCCACACCCACCACCACCAGCCACACAACCAGCCACCACCACCACCACCAGCCACAACACCACCACCACAACCAGCCACACCACCAGCCACACCACCATCCACACCACACCAGCCACACCACCAGCCACACCACCACCAGCCGCACCACCACCCACCACCACCACAACCAGCCACACCCACCACCACCAGCCACACCACCAAGCCACACCACCCAGCCCACCACCACCACCACCACACCCACCACCAGCCACACCACCACCAGCCACACACACACCAGCCACACCACCCACACACCACCACCACACCACCACCACACCACCACCACCAGCCACACCACCAGCCACACCACCACCAGCCACACCACCACCACCCACACACCCCACCACCACCACAACCACCACCCACACCACACCACACACCAGCCACACCACCCACCACCAGCCACACAACCACCACACCACCACCACCAGCCCACACCACCACCACCACCACACACCAGCCACACCACACCACACCACCACCAACACCACCAGCCACACACCACCACCACACCACCCCAGCCACACCAACCAGCCACACCCACAACCACCACCAACACCACCACAACCACCAGCCACACACCACCAGCCACACCACCACCAGCCACCACCACCAGCCCACAACACCACACCACCACCACCACCAACACCACCAGCCACACCACCAGCCACACACCAGCCACACCACCACCCCAGCCACAACCACCACCACCACACACCACCAGCCACCACCACAACACCACACCACACCACCACCACCACCACACACCACCAGCCACACCACACACCACCACCACACCACACCACCCACACCACCACCACCAGCCACAACACACACCCACCACCAGCCACACCACCACCACCACACCACCAGCCACACAAGCCACAACACCACCACCAACACCACCACCACACCACCACCAGCCACACCACCACCACCACCACCACCACAACACCCACACACAACCACCACCACCACAACCACCAGCCACAACACCACCACCACCACCACCAGCCACAACACCACCAGCCACACACCACCACCACCACACCACCACCAGCCACACCACCAGCCACACACCACCAGCCACACCACCAGCCACACACACCACCACCACACACCACCAGCCACACCACCACCACCACACCACCACCAGCCACACCACCAGCCACAACCACCACCAGCCACACCACCACGCCAAAACAACACCACCACCACCACACCACCAGCCACACCACCACCCAGCCACACCACCACCAGCACACCACCCACCACACCACCACCAGCCACACACCACACCACCACCACCAGCCACCACCACCAGCCACACCACCACCACCACCACACCACCACCCCACACACCAGCCACACACCACCACCAGCCACACCACCAGCCACAACACCACCAGCCACCCCAAACCAGCCACACAACCACCTCCAGCCACACAACCAGCCACACCACCACCACCACCACCACACCACCAGCCACACCACCACCACACCACCACCAGCCACACCCCCACCACCACACCACCACCACACACCAGCCACAACACCACCAGCCACACCACCACCACCAGCCATAACACCACCAGCCACACCACCAGCCACACCACCAGCCCACCACCACCAGCCACAACCACCACCACCAGCCACACCACCACCAGCCACACCACCAGCCACACACCAGCCACCCCAAACCAGCCCACACCACCACCACCAGCCACAACACCACCACCACACCACCAGCCACACCACCAGCCACACCACCAGCCCCCAACACCACCAGCCACACACCACCACCAGCCACACCACCAGCCACACCACCCCACCAGCCACACCACCAGCCACAACACCACCAGCCACACCACCACCACACCACCACCACCAGCCACACCACTCCAGCCACACCACCACCACCACACCACCAGCCACAACACCACCACCACCCACACCACCACCAGCCACACCACCACCACCACCACCACCACCACCAGCCACACCACCACCACCACACACCACCAGCCACACCACCAGCCACACCACCACCCCAGCCCACAACCACACCACCACCACACCACCAGCCACCACCACCAGCCACAACACCACCACCACCACAACCACCACCAGCCACACCACCAGCCACACCACCACCACCACTCCACCAGCCACAACACCACACACCAGCCACAACACCACCAGCCACACCACCACCACCACACACCACCAGCCACACCCCAGCCACAACCACCACCACCAGCCACAACACCCCCGCCACACCACCACCAGCCACACCACCAGCCACACCACCACCAGCACAACCACCACCACCAGCCACACCACCACCAGCCACACCACCACCAGCCACACCACCACCACCAGCCACACCACCACACACACCACCAGCCACACCTCCACCACACCACCACCAAGCCACAACCACCACCACCAGCCACAACACCACCACCATCCACAACACCAACCAGCCACACCACCACCAGCCACACCACCAGCCACACCACCAGCCACACCACCAGCCACACCACCACCACCACCACACACAACACCACCACCAGCCACACCACCAGCCACAACACCACCAGCCACACCACCACCACCAGCCACACCACCACCAGCCACACCACCAGCCACAACACCACCAGCCACAACACCACCAGCCACACCACCACCAGCCACAACACCACCAGCCACACCACCACCAGCCACAACACCACCAGCCACAACAACACCAGCCACACCACCACCACCAGCCACACCACCACCACCACACCACCACCAGCCACACCACCACCACCAGCCACACCACCAGCCACAACACCACCAGCCACACACACCAGCCACAACACCACCAGCCACACCACCACCAGCCACACCACCACCAGCCACACCACCACCAGCCACACGACCAGCCACACCACCACCAGCCACACCCCACCAGCCACACCACCACCAGCCACACCACCACCAGCACATGTTAGCTCTTCAATCTTATCACCGAGAGAAGATTAGATCTGACTGACTGGAGACTTTACAAACACCACCAGCACATGCTTGTCCAGTCCTTGCCGCAGCCGTTCTTGTCTCTGGTTCTCTGTCACCTCCGTTCCGTCTGTTGTACTGCCTTCCAGGTAGCAGTGTTCCTTGTTGTCGGGTCCATTCCCAAAAGCAGGGCATGTCAGACAGACAGAACCGCATGTGTGGACAAGATGGCAGTGGAAGCATTTCGCTTGTTTCCCTCTTCCTTTGACGTCGAGCTTAGGTCGCTCACTTCCGGGTTGAGGGTGATGAGGCTTAGGATTCGGCGGAGGACGTCTGTGTGCCTTCGTAACGTTCTGCTGCCTTTGCTGGGTCCGTCAGTTTCGGAGTTTGTTGCTCACGAAGAGGATCGGCTATTAGCCGAGGCTGAGAATTTTAAAGGTCATTTTGTGGGCTAAAAAATTAATTTTGGTGAAATCGTCAGCTCTGGCATCACCTAAATCACTTTGTACAAAGTTTACCAAAATAAACTGGGGGGATTTTGCACAAAGAATTTTTTATATATTTAACTTTTGCGTCGACTTTGTTTCCCGTTCAGCGCTCCATACCGCCCGGGAAAGGACACTGAGTTGAAAGTGTCTGCTATTGGACAGGCTATAGCACAGTTGCTTCGACCGAATACTCTGCTTGCTCCTCTGCAGATTGGTGTATCTGTTCAGTTGCACAAGACGTTCAGATCTAGGTTTCTCATTGAAACACTCAACCATCTTGGGTTCTCTTCATCCTACTATGAATTGAAGAAATTTCAAGTGAATGCAGCTGCTTTCCATGGTGTTGACTTGCCTGAGACACCACCCGAGAGCACCATTCAGTTTGTGGCTGACAACTTCGATCACAACACGGCCACAATAGATGGGAGGAACACATTCCATGGAATGGGAATTATCGCGGCAGTCACTCCAGCTGTCAGCAAGCCCAGGCAGATCCAAGGACGAATGTAACTTTACAGGATGTGCAAGCAGTTGGAAAGATTGGAGTGCATTTTCATCGGTAAGATTAAGATATTTTCTTTTCTTTAGAGGGATGGGATGGTGTAGACATCATTCATTTTAATCCAGTGCTCTCTCTATTTTCATTGGTAAGATATAGATATTTTTAGGGGGATGGGATGGTGTAGGATCATTCATTTTAATCCAGTGTGCTCTCTCTCTCTCTCTCTCTCTCTCTCTCTCTTCTCTCTCTCTCTCTCTCTCTCCTCTCTCTCTCTCTCTCATAAACTTATGCAATGTACTGTAATGTATGTGTGTATGTGTGTGGCGTGTGTGTGTGTGTGTGTGTGTGTGTGTGTGTGTGTGTGTGTGTGTGTGTGTGTGTGTGTGTGTGTGTGTGTGTGTGTTGTGACAAACAGATCCAACTGTTTGCAGGTCGGACTGGAAAGGTTTGGCAGCGCATATCTTCCTTCCAGTGCCTGAGACAAGTACTGAAGACCCCACACACAATCTGGACCTGCTTTGGAAGATCTCCTAGCCACTCAAGTCCCCTCGCCCTGCCTGGAACGGGATGATGCAGTCTGTTCTTCATACACATGAGCATCCAGGCCAGTCAGCTGTTTTCTTCCTTCCAATGATTGACATGAGTGCCAGCGACATGTCATGCATATATTCCACCCTGAAGTTCATTTGTTCTCAAGCACGAAAGCAAAACGTCACTCCTGTTGTAACATTTGATCAGCCCCTGTATCTCAAAGCACTTTCAATAATTAGTGCTGAAGACAGTGACATTAAGAGTGTGGTGCTACGGCTGGGCACATTTCACCTCCAGATGAGTTTCCTGGGAGCTGTTGGCTACCTCATGTCAGGATCTGGTCTTCAGGAAATTCTGGAGCTCGTCTTTGCTCCAAATGCAGTTCCACACATTCTGACTGGCAAGGTATATGCAAGAGCAGTTCGCGGACATCTCCTTGTTGATGCAGCTCTGAATGCTCTAGTCATTGCAGATGCTTTTCAAGTCCCCCAGATCCTTGTTCCATGTCATCAAGATGAAGGACATACAGCTCCAGGTGGGCAAGAGCAAGGTGGCCCACACACACTTGCAGAGGCTTTGCATCTGTCACCTTGTGAGCCTGGTGAGCTGTCAGACCTTCTTGAGGAAGACATTGGTGATGAAAGCCTGAATGTTGCCAAGAAACTCCTGGAAGATGTTACAACATGCAACATCTCAGTTGAAGAAGCTGCAGGAAGTGAAGCACTGCACAGGATTTCACACAAACTTCAGCAGCACCGAGAACACCTGTTGAATTGTAGAACTGCACGAATTTGGCTGCAGTGCATGGATTTGATCGACATTCTGAGAAAATCCATCCAAGCCGAAAGGATGGGCATGTTTGAGCTTCACTTGGAATCTGTCAGAGACATGCTTCCATACCTAGCCGCGGCAGGCCACGACAATTACACAAAGTCGGCTAGACTTTACCTGCAGGAAATGTTAAAGCTCAATGATGCCCACCCTGATGTGTATGAGCACTTCCGCAAAGGTCACCATGTCTGCCGAAGAAGCAGTCGGTTTTGGGCCGGACTTTCGACTAACCTTGTGATAGAACAAGTTCTGATGAAAAGCCTAAAGAGTGTTGGAGGTCTGACCCGTGGGTCTGGCATGGGAGAACTGGAACGTCTTGTTTGGCTCCTTGGAATGCCTGCGTGTGCCGAGATCAGTTCAGCTATGCAGTCTCTAACAGCCGTTTCCTTTTCGACTGACAGCGAACAGCACACACAGCACAAAGATGTGAGCAAGGCCAGACAGGACCGAGATCACAAAGACACGACAACGATATTGCAGTACCTTCAGGACAGAAATCCTTTCAGCGGCAGAGGTGCCTTGCAGTGTCTTACTACTGGGAGGACAGCAGAACAATCTGTCAATGTTGATCAAGCCAAGGAAGTGGGAACACGTATTCTAGACAACATGACAGGCAAAAGTGCGCTTGATGTCTCGTTCAAGAGGAAGGAACAAGTTGTTTCAATGGCGTCGAAAACTTCCACCTCAATGGCTGAGAACATGAACACTGTGCACATTGATTCAGCACTTCTTTTCCAGAGATTGGTGAGAGTAGCTGAGCTCACACCTGATGTTCTAGCAGAAGCCTTCTCATTTGAACTGAGCAATATTCCAACAGCCCTGTTCGATTCATCAGGACTTACGAGACAGGCCAACAAGGCAGCTGTAGCCCAGTACCTCTGGTCAAGCACTGCACAAGTGAATGCTGAACTCCCTGACCAGGTCTGCTTCGTCATAGACGGTGTTCTCTACTTCATAGATTGCCATGGCCTCGTGGTTCATCGTACAGTGAACTGATACAAATGTACGTTGACTTTGTTATCAGAGTGTACTAGAAAGGAACTGTCGTCTTTGATGGGTACAGTCATGGTCCTTCAACCAAGGACGTAGCACACTTGAGGAGGAGCCATGGAGGGAATGCAAGCACATGTGTTTCTTTTGATGGAAATATGCTGTTGTGTGACTCAAAAGAAAGATTTCTGAGAAATCCATCCAACAAGCAACGGTTCATTGCCATGCTTGACAGCGCCCTGCAATCGCATGGTTTCAACACTCGACAAGCTCCTGCTGATGCTGACTGCATGATTGTAGAGACAGTATTGTAAGAGGCCCAAGAGGGGGATGTTGCTTTGGTTGGCGAAGACACAGACCTCCTAGTGCTTCTCCTTGCTCATGTCAAACCAGAGCACCATCAAGTGTACTTCAAGCCAAGTAGCACAAAGAACGGAGCTCGAATTTGGGACATTCATGCTGTAAAAAGATCCCTTGGACCTGTCATTTGTGACAGCATTCTATTCTTGCACGCTATCGGAGGCTGTGATACGACCAGCAGTCTGTTTGGCATCGGAAAGAGTCTTCCCTTCAAAAGGTGAAAGACTCCACAGCATTCCAAAAACAGGTACACGTCTTCGGTTCCTCATCTGACAGAAACGAAATCATCTCAGCAGGGGAACAGGTTCTGGTGATGTTGTATGGTGGCAAAGACAACGACAGTCGGAACACACTTCGTCATGTGAAATACGTTCAGAAACTTTCAAGCTCCACATCTTCTCTACAGCCAAACAAGCTTCCTCCTACGTCTGCTGCTGCCAAGTTCCACAGCCTTAGGACATATTTTCAGGTGCAGGAGTGGCTACACCTGGGGAGCACAGAAACCTTCACGCTGGATCCTGCTGACTGAGGATGGGAAGGGAAGGATGGCATGCTGCTTCCAGTCTACACAGACATTGATGTTGCGCCTGAACACATGCTCCAAATCATCACATGCAGCTGCAAGACTGACTGCCATACATCAAGGTGTTCTTGTCGTCGACATGGACTGGTGTGCTCAGTAGCCTGTGGAGAATGTAGGGGAGATAGCTGCATGAACTCCGCGAGTAAAATGGGTTTCCTAGGACTGACAGACTCTGATGTTTCAGGCAGTGAAACTGGGAAAGGAAAACTCTTATAGATACTCATCACATCCTTCAAGATGGATAATATTCAAGAAATCTTGCCCCAAATGGTGTTTGTGACTTACACTGGAGGGTAGGGTTATGTAATTCGTTACAGCAACAAATCTAATGATCCAAAGTTTATTTAGCTTCACATTTTGGATTACTAAGACCTCATTTAACACAGAAATATGCAACAAGTGTTTTAAAAGTTTGAAAAAAAGTTGTCATCAGACTTGTCACAGAAGTTGTGAATTTTTGACTGTTCCCAAAACGCAGAATCAGCAATTGAGGGTATGGTAAATAAACATGCTGAGAAAAAAATTGCCCCCAAGATAATCGGGTAAACTTTGTGAAATGTCATTGTATAGTTGTTGAAGATATCATAAAACACCAAATTAAAATTTTAGCTCACATTATGACCTTTATGTATAAGCCAGGCATTCTCAGCCTCGACTATATATCTTCGGGGCCAGCGTTGATGAAGTATTCTAGAATGTTGGAGAAGAATGTCGTAGCACAGCCGGTCAGAATGCACGGAACGTTTCCGGAAGGGTCGAGAACGATCCCGTTTTACAGCCACTTGAAATGTTTAGAACAAGCAAGAAACAATTCCTGAATGCGGCGGGCACTTGCTGCCCATTCTGGTTCTTCAAAAGGATTCGTGCGCGCGTCATTTGGTAAAAAACGCATGGAAGTTTAAGACGTGTATACAAAGCCCAATCCAAGACGTGTAGATATGAATCGACCGGTGATGATACTAACGAGTTTTTCAGCCCAAGTGCTGATAACAGACACCGAACCAGGGCTATGGATCAAAATCCTGAGGTTAAAAAATATGATGACGATAACGATGATGATGATGATGATGATGGTGATGACGATGACGATGACAATGACGATGACGGTAATGATGATGATGATGATGATGATGATGATGATGATGATGATGATGATTTCACTGATCAAAGGTGAAACTAAACT
>JAFLJL010000052.1:20000-30887 GCA_018398815.1 Conus ventricosus | reverse complement strand
AACAGAACAGAACAGAATTGTATTCAGCTAGGCCAAAGCCCCATTTTGAAGTGGTGTGAACGTTAATGATCAATACGACAAGAGAGAGAGAGAGAGAGAGAGAGAGAGAGAGAGAGAGAGAGAGAGAGAGAGAGAGAGAGAGAGCGATGAGTTAAGAGGACACTTTTTTTCAGCAGCTATCGCACACCAACTTGTGACAGACTGCGCAGTCTATGAAAAAAATTTGCTCTCGCAGAAATGCGTGAATTAAGAGTACCCCCTCCTCCCCATGCCCCCCCCCCCCCCTCCCGTCTGTCTGTCTGTACCCTCCCCCTCCCCCCCTCTCTCTCTCTCTCTGAATGTGTGCGTGCGTTAGCGCGCGTGCGTGCGTGCGTGATTGTGAGCGTGCACGCGCGCGTGCGTGTGCGCGTTTGTGTGTGTGTGTGTGTGTGTGTGTGTGTGTGTGTGTGTGTGTGTGCGTGTGTGTGTGTGTGTCTGCGTGCGTGCGTGCGTGCGTGTGAGCGTGTTTATCCCACGTAATTGTTGCACACAATATTGTAAAAACTGGACCATTTTACATTATAATTCTGTCTAAACACGCTTGTTATTTGTTGTTGTTGTTTTTGTCTGACAAACACTCCGCAAATACAGAGGACTGGTTTTTTTTTGTTTGTTTCTTTCTTTCTTTCTTTGTTTTGACAAATTGACTTGTTATCGTCATGGTTATTTTGACAGCCTTGTGTGGAGAGGGCACGTGGGGGAGGGGGTAGGGGGAGGCGGTAGGGGGAGGGGAGATGAAGCAGGGGAAGGGAGGGGGACGACCGGAAACACAGCCGACCCGACTGGTCATTTTGTGCTGCCGCTGTTTGACAGTTGATGAATGGGGAATGATTTGTCAGCCGTCAGTCAGAATAATACTCCCTTGGCTACAATATTTTCAGGAGAGAGAGAGAGAGAGAGAGAGAGAGAGAGACGCCCACGCGCTTGCGCCCACGCACATGCACAACATGCACGCACAGACGCACGTGCACGCACATGGGCGCACACACACTCACACACACACACACACACACACCACACACACACACACACGCGCGTGCGCGCGCGCGCGCGCGCGCGCACACGCACGCACGCACGCACGCACACTCTCTCTCTCTCTCTCACACACACACACACACACACACACACACACACACACACACACACAGACCCACACATACGCACACACACACACGCACGCAAGCACGTAGGTACACACACACACACACACACACACACACACACACACGCGCGCACAAACTTTCATCCGTTCACTCTCTCATGAACAAAATGATTGTGGAGAGGGAGGGAGGGGGGGGGGAGAACAAACTCTTGAGAGTGTGTGTGTGTCGGGGGGGGGGGGGGGGGGTCGGGGAGGGGACAGAGGGATGGTGTTGCTGGGGAAAGGGGGCGGGGGGAAGGGGAGGCGGTTTGTTTCGCGCGACGAGCAGCATACTTCCCCGACTTCAGAGCTATGCTTGACAAGTAAAGACAGCGTCCACAAAAATTTTGCTCGGAATGGAAAAGGAAACCAGTGCGAACAGGCGTAAAGAATAGGGTGGCTGGCTGTTCCCAAGGCAATTAACTGTCCCTGGGGTGGGGAGGGGGGGGGGGGGAGCAGACAAGCCGAATAGTACAAAGCATAATGCAGTAGTGCACTGTGACACGATACAGTACAATTCAGTATACGATGCTGTACAGTACTGTGCAGTCTATAACAATACAGTACAATGCAATACAACACAGTGCGATAGAATGAACTACTACAACGCCATACAATGCAGCATAACATAGTGTGATGCGAAAGAACACAACGCAATGCATTTGCGAATAAGCTCGCTCTCTCTCTCTCTCTCTCTCTCTCTCTCTCTCTCTCTCTCTCTCTCTCTCTCTGTCTGTCGGTAGCATTTGCGGACTAAAAACAGCAACCCACCAGAATTTCTTCCTTGTTTTGATAACTTTTTTGCAGGCACATAGTATTTCACAAAGTTAGTAAAAATTCCGGAATAGTCAAAAGTGTTATCCACAAAAGTTTCTGTCAAGCAGACAAAATCAAATAGTTCAATGTACTTAATGAAAGCGATGTTCAGTTTCGTGTACAAGTTTTCTACATTGTAAGTCAAGAATCTCAAATCACATGGATGGCCAAGCCTGTCCTGTTGTTTTTTAACGTTTCTGACTGACCGACGGGGAAGTGGGTACCTGCCTGGGGTCTTGTTCACAGGCGTGCTGTCCGAGGTGTTTCCTGGCCTTGACTGCGTGCGATGAAAGAACTCCCGCACGCCCGACTGCCGTGACCCGCTGCCATCACGATGCTACCGACGCTACATAACACATATGAAGATTGATTGTGATAATATTGTCGTTGTAAAATTAGATAAGTGTGTTTTTCAGGTTGATAAGGATGTGCTGATTATTGCAACATACGTTGCTCCGGAGAACAGTCCTCTGTATGGCAATAAAATGCAGAAAGATGGAATTGTTTTACTTGAAGAATCTATTCTCAATATTGTAAATGATGGGGAATTTCATCTTGTGTTCTGTGGGGATCTGAATGCAAGGACAGGAGGGAAGCAACCTAACTGGAACGAAGCACTTATTTATTCCCCTGTTGATGATGTTGATGTTGATGATGTTGATAACTTTAACCGGCAGTCAAAAGATCTAACGGCAAATGAAACAAACTGCGGCGTTACTGAAACACGACAAAAAAGCAGAAGAGCACACAAAACAAATGTGAAGTAACGACGATTTAATGCACGACACAAAACAGGACAAGAAATTTTCGGCAAAATGCCTTCCTCAGCGACAAACAAATACAGACATAAACATGCACAATACTCCCCTTGTGAAGCCAAAGTGGTGAAGATCTGTTTATCAATAGCTTTGGCGAGTCATTGTTGAATTTGTGTTTTATGTTGGACTGTATTATTGTGAACGGTGCATGTGCTGGCGATTTTGATGGTCAGTTTACTTATATTTCACCACATGGTAATAGTGTGATTGATTATTTTATAATCACTAAAGGGCTGTTTTCGAGTAACTGTCAGTTACATATTGGTGACCGTGTTGATTCTTGGCATTTGCCAGTCGAGTTCAGTTGGAAATCTGGTTTTGATTGTATAGACAAGTTTAGAATCGTAGAGAATGAAGAGAAGTGTATTGTGTGGTCTGAAGATTATTTGCAAAAGTACAGACATGAATTGAATTTGCATGTGTTTAATTGCCATATTCAAGAAGCTGCTCAAGCCCTTTCAATTGACATCAACACTTCCCTAGATATATTTGTTAAAGCTTTGTGTGGCGCTGCTGCCTCCATGACTCGAACTGTGGGCAATAAGAAGAAAAACTTAAATGAATGGTATGATAAACAATGCGCCCAAAAGAAACGAATCGTCATACGTTACCTAACACTATTCCAAAGATCAAAAAAGAGTGATGTATACAGCATAGAGATAGGTATGTGGATGAAAGGAGACAATACAAAGAACTCCTATTTACAAAGAAAAAAGAATTTGACGATGGAAGGATAATTAAACTAAAACAGTCAACTAGTGACCCTAAGGCATTCTGGAAAATTATTAGAACTGTGAACAGAAAAAATGTAATGCACAGTGATATCTCCATGGACAAGTGGTATGAACACTTCCACAGGATATTTAACATGACACCTGGGCTGGCTCAAGAGGAAATCTTAGCCGACGAACCGACGGACGAATCAGATGAGCCTCTTTTTAACGATCCTATTTCTGAAGAGGAAGTTGTATCTAGTATTAATAAACTTAAAGCCGGTAAAAGTTCTGGTCCTGATATGATACTTGGTGAAATGCTTAGATATGCCAACGAAACAGTAATTGAATTTCTCGTAGAGCTTTTCAACAAGATATTTGAACAGGGCATTTTCCCAAAAGAATGGTGTAAATCCATTATTATTCCAATTTACAAAAAAGGGGATGCTAATCTACCCGATAATTACCGTGGTGTAGCATTAATAAGTGTCGTGAGCAAAGTGTACACATCGATTCTGAATAAGCGACTCTCACAATGGGCAGAAAATGAAGGAAAATTAGCAGAGGAGCAAGGAGGGTTTAGAGCAGGATATAGTACAATTGATCACATTTTCACTTTGTACTCCGTTGTTGAAAAATATTTGGCAAGAAATTCTAAGCTGTATGTAGCTTTCGTCGACTTCAGAAAAGCATTTGATTCTGTTGACAGAAATGTCTTATGGCATGTGTTAAGGAGAAGTGGGATTGATGGAAAATTGTATAAAGCACTTCGAGGAGTCTATGACTCAGTCATTGCATGTGTCAGAGATAAACATTCTTATTCTGATTTTTTTCATTGTCCTAGAGGAGTAAAACAAGGATGTGTACTTAGCCCAATTATGTTTTCCTTTTTTGTCAATGAATTAGCCGTAAATTTGATCAGGGAAGGGAAGCATGGAGTCCAGATGGTAGCAGGATCTGCAGAGGTATTTCTTTTGCTCTTTGCAGATGATGTGATTTTGTTATCAGATACGGTCGTAGGTTTACAGAATCAGTTGAACAATCTAAGGAAGCAGACAGGTTATGCCTAGAAGTAAATCTAGATAAGACTAATGTTATGGTTTTCCGTAAAGGTGGCTATCTTGGAATAAGAGAAAGATGGAAATATGGAAATGAAGAAATTAAATCGACAAACACCTACAAATACTTGGCTTAATATTTACAACAAAATTAAGTTTGAGTGCTGCCCTTTCAGACATGAGCAGAAAAGGTAAGATGGGTGTTATTGAAATTCAAAAGTCACTAAGGAAACTACATACAATTGATCCTTTTCTATTCTGGAAGCTTTTTGATACCCAGATCGAGCCCATTTTGACTTACGCAGCAGAAATTTGGGGTTGGAAGATACAGGGTTAATAGAAAAAGTACATACTTTTGCCATTAAACGATTCCTGGGTGCACCTTTACACTCTTCAAACAAAATGATTTACGGAGAAACAGGAAGATATCCATTGTACGTTCGAACAGCAGTAAAATGTGTTAAGTACTGGTTGCGAGTGGTAAGATTACCAATTAATAGAATATGTAGGCAAGCCTATGATATGATGTTAATACAATTAGAGGCAGGCAAACACAACTGGGCATCAAAAGTTAGGAACACTCTGACAGCAAATGGCTTTGGGATAGTATGGTTGTGTCAGGGTGTTGGTTTCGAGAAGGGGTTTATATCAGAATTTAAGGAAAGGCTTGTTTCATGCTACAAACAAAACTGGCATTCCGAAATAGAAAATAATGGAAAATATGAATGGTATCGTTCCTTTAAAATAACGTTTGAAGCGGAGAGATATCTGTCCTTAATAACGAATCAAAGATGAGAGAAGATCTGGTAAAGTTTAGATTAAGAGTGCATGGTCTAGGCGTTGCAAAACACTGGTTTATGACCAGTGAACGAAGTGCTGACTGCCCGATGTGCGGTCACAATAATGAAGATGAAGTGCACTTTCTTTTCCAATGTTGCTTCTTCTCAGATATTCGCCGAAAATTTTCATTTTTCAAACTGACTCATATTGAGCCTACAGTAGGCGGCATAGTAAATCTTTTGTCAACAGGTAATGATACAACCATTATTGCCCTTGCTAAATATTTGACTGAAGCCACCACTGCGAGAAGAAAGAAATTAGAACTTGACGACAATAGTATTGTATTCTAATTTTATTTGTTCTGTATTAGTATGTACTTTTGTAGTAGGTGGATGGCCATGTAGTTTCAGTGTGTGTGTGCGCGCGCGCGCGCGCGCACTTGTAACAATAACAATAACAATAAATTTAATTCAGTCTTTTCAAGGCCATCTGACCCATATGAACAGAGAGAGGCAAATCATCATATGAAGTAAGCATAAAAGATCTCTTTTCACGCATGATATCATAGTTGTTCCCGTAATTTTAAACATTCTGTTATATAGAGAGCTACTTTGTACACCAACTTTCCTTTAAGTCTTAGTATCAAAAATTGTATTTTTTGCTGAGAAGGAAAACGATAATAATAGTGAGGAATGTATTTCGTTCTTAAAGAAAGATATCTTGGACATTTCAGCATGAAATGTGTCACGTCTTCAATGCAGTTCTCATTACATTGTTTTACATGTACTATCATTTGGTAGTTTGCCAAAACGAGGGATACCATTGAGAGGAAGTCGGTTGCTTTTCAGCAGACACAATGCCCTTCGAAGCTTTACATTATCAAGATCTGTAATATATGACGCTTTTATAAACTCAGGATGGTACATAAGGTAATCTTGCTCTGTTGACAAAGAGTCATGCCAGATTTGACGATAAACATCTTGGAGTCTAGTTTTAAGTAATGACAGAAATGTCGGCACATGGCCAGAATCCTGCATCTCCCAAACATACCCAAAACCATAGGTACATAAATATAGTTCTTATATTTGTAACCCAGTTTTTCTTCCAGACCTATCTTGCATGTACAACATGTTATAACACTGTTTGGGATATCTGTCATTTGCTAAATGTATAATCTCTGCACCAGTACTTCACAAGATTAATGTTAGTATCTATAAAAACAGGAAACCTGCCACATTCTGCAAGTGCTATCTTATTTCTGACGGTCCTTCCAACTCCTAATATCATTTTACAAACCTTAATCTGTACTTGCTCAATAGCTTCATATTGTTTAAAGCCCCAGATTTCTGATCCATATAACAAAATGGGCTTGATTTTCGTATCAAAGATACGAAGGACAGTACCGGTGGAAGAGTTTTCAATTTCAGATGTAATCTTTTAACCCCTATAAGTGCTCGAAGGGCTTTACCACTTAGATTCTCAACACACCTTGTCCATTTAAGGTAGAAGAGAATATTTACCCGAGGTAATTATATGAAGACACGGTCTCTATTTTCTGACGGTTAAAATACCATCTTCAGACTTTTTGATAAAGCCACCGTTTTTGAAGACGACCGTCTTCGTTTTATCCATATTTACTGAGAGACCCCATTTTTTGCAATAGTTTTCTAAACAGTCTATTTTCTTTTGAAGATCAATAACAGAATCTGATACTAAAACAATATCATCGGCATACATCAATGAAAAAATATCAAGTGAATCACCGAAAACATTGACCCCATGTGCACCACAGTGTATTAAATCTTGTTGAAGCTCGACAGAAACATAGAAAACAGAAGGGACTTAAATACAACCTTGTTTGACACCAGTGACATATTCGAAACATTCTGTTATCTTACTCCCTACACACACTGCTGCCTTAACTTTCTTGTACATTCCTTGTAAAGTATTAAACATGTTTCCATGCACACCTTTTGATAACAATAAATAAAGTAATTTTTCCCTGTGAATACAATCAAATGCCTTTGAAAAGTCCACATACAGTGCATAAAAACGGCCTCCTTGTTTTGTCAAGTACTTTTGTATCATTGATTAAAGTGTAAATATATTGTCTGTTGTGGAATATCCTTTACGAAAACCAGCTTGTGCTTCAGGATTATGTTGTTCTGCTCACAAAACTGTTCGAGTCTTCTGTTTATGACAGAACTGTATAGTTTGCTGATTACGTTTATAAGTGAAATACCCCTGTAATTACTGACATTATTTCGGTTTCCTTTTTTGTGTAATGGAAAGATTATCGCTATGGTCCATCTTTCAGGATATTCCCAGTTTGAACACTTTGTTAAACAGCGGGTGTAGAAATTTCACCAACGTATCTTTTGCATGAAAATAGAAGTCAGTAGGCAAGCCATCAGGTCCTGGAGCTTTTCCTCGTTTCACTCTATTGATGGCATCATAAATTTCGGTTTCAGAAATTTCAGCATCGATGCTAAAGTTTAAACATTCGTGACAGGTTTCTGAGTTATGTTCAGTAAGAGTGTTCCTCACTTCATTTAGAAATTCAGTGTGTTCGGTTGTTTCTGTATTCAGCAAATCTCTAAATACTGAAACCATGATCGTGGGGAAATAGAGCTAACGGCATTATTTGTTTGATTAGTAAACGATTTAATTTTCTTCCAGAAACATTTTAGAATTGATGTCATTACAAGCTGCATTCAGTTCATTAACAACTTTGTTGTTCTCTTCTTCTTGTTTGCGTATACACACGGCCTTAAAGTCTTTTTTCAAATCGAAATATTCATTAAGTTTGGAATGTTCACCTGTCCTCCGGAACTGATTCAAAGTCGTGTATTTATTCTGCTTTGACTGTTCACATTCTTCATCCCACCAAGTTGGCTGCGTGCTTGGTTCCTTTTTCTCTGAATTTTGATCTCATTGTTCTGCAGCCTTTTGTATATACGAAACAACCCAGTCTGATCCCGCGTTCACCCCTGCGTCTAACGCAGATACGAAATTTGTCCATTCTGATTCCTTTTCCGTGACAGTTTGAATGTACTGACTGTGGAATTGCTCATTATAAATAAACCTTACTCTGTCTTCAAGTAAAACATCCTCTTCCTCGATCACATGTTATTTTCAAAAAAGTCAAATACGGAAACCAAAGGGAAATGATCTGACTCACTTCTATTTACGACAAACATGTCATTAATGTGATGAAATAAAGAAGCTGAACAATAAAATTAGTCTACCGTGCTCATACCCCTGTTTGCCACACAGGTTATTTCCCCCTCCTTATCGCCTTCTTTCCGTCCATTTACAATGTAAAGGTCATGTTCTTTTAACATTTCTACAAGTTTGTGTCCAAATTTATTCGAATTAGGGTCTTTGGATTTCCTTTCTTCCGGTATTGCTACTACATTGAAAAATTCATCAATTTCTTGTAGTTGAGGTACATGTCTATCATTAGAGACCTCATAATGTCATAAAGACCACCAGTGCGAGCATTGAAATCTCCACATATGATCAAAGATAAGTTAGGAAATACACATTTCAATATCAGCTAAGTTGTTTTCTAACAATTCGATCCCATTTACGTTATCTTCGCTATATATCACAGAATATTCCGGCGCAATGTACACAAAACCTGCTATGAAGTCATAAGAGCAGTTGAATACAGATTTATCAAATTTCAGAAAGATTTTGTCTTCAACCTGTTCAAGCAGACGTTCAACACCCAAAATCAATTTGTTTGTCCACACAAACGACAACACCGCCTTTGAAACGTTTAGAGCGGGGTGAAAAATAAACTTTATAATAAGGAAAGGCATTTTCAATTTCATCCTTTTTACACGACCAGATTTCAGATAATGAAAAACTTTAAATTGTTGACAAAAGGATATAAATGATTTATCTCTAAGTTTACTTTTTAGTCCTTGAACATTCCAAGCCATAAATTTAACTTGTGGTTTTGCATCTTCAACACACGTAGTTTGATCATTCTCTCTTATATTACTGGTTGTTTGTACAATATTGTTAGCATGCAACTGGTCGATAGAATGATTTCCATTATTCATAGTTTTGGTTCTAGTATTCTCAAAAACATACCTGGAATTTGTTTCATTTTCACATGAATGCCTGGAATTGCTACCAATTTTGCAACCGCACACTGGTACATTTTCATCAGAGTTTACGCCATGTTCTTTAAAGAGTTCGTTTGAAGATTCATCTTGTCTCTGTTTGGTCTCAGAATTCACAGAAGTTAAGCTTACGTTAGTAGAAATGATATTTTGCTTAGTTTGGTTATGTTCATTACCAATATTGTTAGCACTTTCTTTAAAATGTCTGTTGATATTGGAGGAACACATTTCAAAGTCAAGGGAAGTTTCTCTCCTTAGCCATGGTACGCGCTGTCGGCCGGCCCATCATTTCTGCCCCTGCCTCTCTTTCAGCTGCTGAGTGTCAGTGTCAAACACGTAAGTCTTTCCCTCCACAACCAGGGTGTCAAATCTCAGTTGCGCTCTTTTCCCATCTTGCTTGGCCTTTTTGAGGAATGGCAGAAGCTGACGGCGTCGTTCTCGCACCCTGGGGGTAAAGTCTTCAGACACAAATACACCAGGACAGTCTTTGAGTTTGCCTCGTGCAGATAAAACCGTTTCTTTCTGTTTGGAATCGATTGAAGAGGACAATGATCGGGTGTGCAGATTTGCCACCTCTCAAACGATGTGCCCGTTCAATTTCTACCTCCTCATCGATTCCATTTTGTCTCGGATGATTTCCTTTACTGCCCTCTCACAGTCATTCCAAGTTTCGGTACGTCCGGCCAGAGGCGCTATACCATGAAACAACAAGTTGTTTCTTCTGCTCCTCCCCTCGAGATCATCAATTTTCTCTTCCATCTTTGTGATTTTTTCTTTCATTTCCTTGTTTTCTCTCACAATGGATTCCATTTGGTCATTGACTTTGTTGTTCAAAGCATCCATTTATTGTCCATAGAGTTGATTTTTTCTGTCATATCTCTGAGCATTTTTCATCACATCGGAAATCGTACCTTGCTCGCTGCCGGCGATTTCCTCGGTGGCACCAGCTTTCTTTGAGGGGGATGTCCATGCGTTGGCACTGCTGCCAGTCTTGTCTGACGGGTATTTTGCTGCTTGTCGCTAGGCCCTGGGTTTGGCTCCACCCCACCGATCATCAACAGAGCGAGCAGAGTGCCGATTGCAATTGCAGCCGAATACGTTTTTATTTTGAAACCACGACATCGCATTCTAGCTCTGTTTGCTTTCTTTGACAAAATCGCCCACAAAACAAAGGCAAAGTTTCCGATGCTTGCACGAAAGATTTCCGCACAGCATCCCATGGCGGCCCGGCTGAAGTCTGTTCACTGTAGCTTTGGACAGGAGCTCGAGCAAAACACTTGTGTGTGTGTGTGTGTGTGTGTGTGTGTGTGTGTGCGTGTGTGTGCGTGGTGTGTGTGTGCGCGTGTGTGTGTGTGTGTGGCGCGCGCGCGCGTGCGTGCGTGCGTG
>JAFLJL010000052.1:5000-12500 GCA_018398815.1 Conus ventricosus | reverse complement strand
GCACTTGTTTTCCCTCACTGCTTAATTGTTCAGCATTCTATTGTTTGGTCAATCAGTGGGAGATTGCATCTCTTAGGAGATCCAAGTAAAGGTTGTTCTGTACAATTCTTAGCCACTCACAATGCTTGGGTTATTGAACAGCACAGCTGACCACTCGGACTGTTCCATATCTTTTGATCTCCCTTGCATCCTTGAATGGATTCTCAAGCATAGGCTCAAAGATTGTCCCCTACATTTTATACTGTTTGTATAATGCTTTTAGTTTTTCAGCAATTTATTTCCTCTCCACACATTTGTTTTGTTCCATTTACTACCCTTCGCTGGCTGCTTTGGGGGTGCTGTTGGATTCTTTTTTGAACCCTTGGTAGTGAGAACACCACAGAATTATGGACTGTGGTGTGTCTCTATTTGACACCAAGAGCACAGTCGCAATCAGCCGTGTCTCCCTGATGAGTCCAATCCAGCGGACGAAAGGCCTAGGAGCAGGCAATACAAACAAATGTGCCTTTGAGAGGAATTACGATGGTTCCCTCAGGCAGCTGGTGAAGGGTTTCTCATATTTGTAATACATTCCCCCTATTTTCTTCATCTTCAATTTTTTTTTTTTTAAAGGTTCAAATCTATGCCAAGTCATTACTATAACGACGGAAGAATTGTTTACCTGCACTTGTTTTCCCCCACTGCTTAATTGTTCAGCATTCTATATATATATATATATGTGTGTGTGTGAGAGAGGTGAAAATGCAGTTGGCCACAGATGGGACAACAACAGAATGCGGTAGAGACAGGAGGAGGGCGAGGAATAGAAGGGGAATGCCGCTTTACAGCTGTGGGATTTGCTAGGGGTTGGGCATTGAAGAGGGGGGGGGGGGGGGGGGGGGGGGGTAGAGGAGAGCTACACACAGGTGATGATGAGTCCAGCCAGGCGGCCCAGGTGCCCCCGTGCTTCATCTTGATCAGGTGACTGACAGGCCGCCCGCCCAGCCGTGCCCTGCCTCCTCCCTGATAAATGATGACGGTCGGTCGGTCTGACTGTCTGCCTGACTGTCTGTCTGTCTGTCTGACTGGGGGTGGAACACTCTGCTCGTCCTGTCCGCTTCGGATCGGATCCTTGTGTGTGCGTGTGTGTGTATGTTAGTGTGTGTGTGCGTGTGCGTGTTTATTTGTGTATGTGCGTGTGTGCGCGCGTGCATGTTTATACATAAGTTACGTGTGAGGGATTGGGGTAAGGGAAGAGGAGTTAGAGGGTAAAAGGTGTGTGTATATGTATGTGTGCGTCGGTGTGGAGGGAGGAGGAAAGGGAGGGTGGGTAGGGGGTTCAATGTTTGTGTGTGTGTGGCGCGCGCGCGCGCGCGCGTGTGTGTGTGTGTGTTTTCCCCCCCCCCCCTCTCTCTCTCTTTCGGGGGCTGTATTTGAATACCATCACTGATGGTTCTTGCATTTTTTTGCGGGTTTTTGGTGGGGGTTTGATTCGATTCCCCACAGGAAAAAGAACCGAAATGAAAACGCGGGGATTTAAAAAAGGAAACTGCATAGAAAAACCTTTCGTGTAGTGAAACACAATCGTTTTTTACTTTTCGGGGCCACTTTTGTGGCTGTTTGAAACCCGTATCGCCCCCGCCCACATGGGGAAAAATGTTGAGTTTTCCCAGTTGACATTCACGAACACACGAAGGGGCTTCAGTGCACAGGGGACACGGTTCCCCACAGTCGCCTCTTCGTTTGCTTTTTTCACTGAGCGTGAATTGTCGAAAAACATTTGCAATGAACCAGTCGGGGGGCCATTTTAGGGGCCCAAGCAAGTCTATTTATTCCCCTGTGCCCAAGGTCTCCCTTTTTTTTTCTTCACCGCCGGCGAACAACAGCCGTGTTGCCACTACCTTGCGCTCCCCCTTTTTGGGTTTTGTAAAAATGTTCACGTTTCAAGTTCTTTTGATTAGTATTAATTTTAAAAACACGAGATGTCTTAATTAATCCACACGGAGCCCCAAAAATTTAACGTCCCCCAAACACCCCTTATGTGTCACGAGCCAAAAAATCATTTAGACGGGCACTCAAAGTAAAAAATTTAAACCATTTCTTGGCACAAAAACGGAACGCGTCTTGACCCCACCCCCCTGACCCCAAGGCGGGCCAACATATGAAGCCCGGGTTATATCACGGGAAAATTTCAGGGTTGGGGGGAAAATTCCAGAAAGAAAACGAACATCGAAAAAAAATTGATCACCTCACCAAAAAGTCCACTTCTTGAACAACGGGGAAAACCCTTCCAATGGAAGGACTTGTTTCTGGGGTGTCACAAAAAATGGAAATAAGAGACGGGTCGAGTCTTTTTCCCCCGTAAACAACCTGGATTTTTTAACCTTTAAGACCCAAATGAGACCACCCTCCAGTGCACTCGTAAAGTGTGCAGTGATAAATCGTTTTTTCCCCCCCAAGCGGGGACAGTCGACGATGTGGAACGACCCCACGTTTTGGGCAAAGAAACAGCAAAACCGGTACCCACCCCCCTCATTGCCTTTTTTTTCCCACTGGAGGGTAAAATTCCATTCGAGAAGTCGGGAGGCATGCAGGAAGGAATGGCTGATCCCCGGGGAATTTCGGTGGCTGCAGACAACCAATGCCAAAACCCGATCTCAGAGAAAGAGAAATGCCGGCAAAATGCCTCTTCTGGAGAGGCGCCGTTTTACAGCAAAAAACAAACGACCCCGTAAAGAGACTTTAAAGCACCTGGCGCCCCAAGCTATGGATGTCCCCACGATGCACAGCAAGTAAGTCCTCAACCATTCTCAAAAAAGCATGAACCATCCATCAGCCGATGTGGTTCCAAATACGAGGTAAAAATGTGACGTTAAACCTTACCCCCAACACCCCTTTCCACGAATTCCGCTGAGGACCCCCCCTGGACTGCCGCAACTACCTTCCCACCCCTTCCAGATTGTCGCGCAGAAGACAATAAAACTGCCCCCCAACCCTCAGATGGATAGAGATCACACAGGGAAAAGTTAATAGCGCGCCGTACCCATGCTCACCACCATCCATGACGCTGAAGGGAAACCACATCCGGGGAGAGGGCTAAAACATCAGCTGAGCACACCCATCCAACCCTTCAAACCTCAGCGCACTCCTCGTGCCAGAGGCAGACTAACCATAATCAGGGGGGCGCACGACCTTTGTCTTACCGGAACGAAATGGGAAAGTCAACCTCCGTCCTATGCTTGGGTATGCTGAATTTCACCCCACCACCTGAACTCTGCGGAACCTCACGGGTTTCAGGCATCAACAAGTAGTTTTATGCCATGGCTGGTCCACAAAAAAGGTCATCGCCAAAGACAAATCGAACCAGCATTACCGGTGTGCCATGCAGTAGACCCCTTTCCACAACAGAAGGAACCTTAGTGATCCCGATGCAGACCTTCCAGCTCACAAGTCAGAAACCGCAGTGCGGTTACCATACAGCAACACCCCCCCCCACACCGGGGCAGGGAATGTTTGGCGATCCTGGTGCAAATCGGTTCCCATCTCACCCCCCCTTTATCAACGGGCACTCGACCCTTTCCCGAAACCCCGGCAAACCCCCAGCCAACTCTGGGCAAACACTGAATGATCCTTGACTGATGTTATGAAGAAAGCCATCCCCGTGAACATTATAGTTTAATTGAAGACCAAGAAGGGAGAGCCCCCTCACCATGTAACCCTTTTGGCCAGTAACAAAATACTTCATGACTACTAAACCCCAAATCCCAATCAACTGACAGCACAAAACAAATGCGGCAACAGCATGTCACAGAGTGTTTTCCCCCCTATTGGGATGGCTCGTCCGGGCCCGATGTAAATGACCAATTGCAAAAACCTAGGGACTCGGCCCCGCTGTGCTCGTACGGGGCTAGCATGCGTTTTCCCGCAGTGTTTAAAAAAGTAAATAACCCCGGGAAAATTTTCCTTGCTAACGTAAACATCGAAGGCTTAAGGGCTGGTCAAGTGATATTAAATCCTTTTTTTCTAAATTTGATGTTGTTTTTTTTTTGCAGAAACTTTTCCATGTTTTCCAAAACACCCTTTTTCCCTTTTTTTGATTTTTTGTGTCTCCTGGTGTAAAACTGTCAGTTGTGTAGCGTCTCGCTGTCTGGCGGGGGTTGCGTTTTTGGGCAAAAAAAATATTTTCAAAATTTTTTTAACTATCCCAATTGAATATGAAATGTTTGTCCGAAAATTTCAAAAACTAACAGGGTTACATATTGATTGCATTCTATGCATGTACATTCCTCCTATAAAAGCCTTATTTAAGAAACAGAAAATTTATAAGGAATTTATTTTCTGGAACATTGTTAAATTTTATTTTAAAAAAAGTATGGGGATCTTCCCTTTGTGGTGATGGGTGATTTTAAGCAAAAACGGGATGCTAAAGCCAAAAAGTTCTCCTCCCCGAACCGTTATAGGGGAAGGGGTACATACAGAATTGGGAACAATTCAGGGAAAACTAAAGATAAAAAAAACAAAGATTTTGGCCGAATTCTTAAAAAAATGTGAACAATTTTCATTAGTGATATTAAATGGTTTTTCTACCAGGAGATAAAAAGGTGAAATTTTCTATATTGCACATAAATCAATGTTATTGTTTTTTTTTTTTATGTCAATGTATTTCTGAATACACCTTAAACTTGCGGGTCTCAACTATTAAAGTAAACATTTTTCCTTTGAACTTATATTTAGTCCGCAACGTCTTTAGTAATTCCCTAAAAACCGTGAAAAAATAGATAGAAAAATTTTTTGGAACCCCGGGAAAAAATTAAAGAAAATCACAAGCATTTATGTACTTTAAATTTTCAGACCATTTTTAATCAGCTACAGAAAGATCGATAATGATGTAAACTCCGGTTAGTAAATTTTTAGAAGGCCAGCTCCGTGGGCGTGCATGAAGAAACAAATAGTATCAAGAAAAACACAAAACATTTTTTTTGATACCCAAAGCAGGGAAAAAGAAATCAAGTTACAACGCGCCTTTTAGAAAATTTACTAACGTATAAAAAAAACGGCAGAAGAACTCGAACATAACGTTTTTTACGAAGGATTTTAAATGGATTTAAAGAAAAAAAGCCGAAGATAAAAAAAAGGGACCGATTCCCCCAATGCAAATAAAACGATCCCCGAATTTTGGAGAACTATAAAATCAAGAGTTTTCACAAAAATTCCGACACTTCTTAAAAAATAACGAATGGTATGATCACTTCATAAGGTTTTTAATGAAATTCATCCAATGAAATATTAAGAGAAATAACATTTAGGAAGATTGTGTTTTTCGAGTCAGGTTGCTAATAAAAGAATTTAGAGAACCAATAAAAATTCAGAAAAACAGTATCAGAGATTAAAAAACGCAGTCAGAGCTTTAAAGAATGGAAAAGCGGCCCCACCAATGGATTTAGTGGCAGTTTTATAAAAACGCCCCCCTTTAATTATTTCATCATCACCCAAAATTTTTCAAAAATTGTATGATTTTTGGTCTTTTTCCCCTTAAATTTGGCCGAATCAGTTATCACCCCATCACAAAAAAGGCGATATTAAATTCGCCTCAATATAAGGAATTTTTTTGCTAAACCTTTTTTCGGCAAACTGATCGTAATCATAAATAAACGCTTGACACAATGGGTGGAAGAAAATAATATACTAAACGAATCACAAGGCGGATTCAGAAAGAGCTATAGTACAGTTGATCAGATATTTACTTAATAAGTCTAGTGCAAAAACAGCTGTCTTCTGGAAAGAAACTTTATGCTGCGTTTATTGATTTTAAAAAAGCCTTTGACTTAGTAAATCGAAATCATTTGTGGTTATTCTTCGTAAAAATGGTATTCATGGCAAAATGTATCGAGCTATTAGGAGTATATATCAAGTTGTGAAAGCTAGAGTCCGAGCAAATAATGGTTCTTACTGAAGCTTTTATGTGCCCCCGTGGGTTAAAACGGGGAGACAACTGCAGCCCTATTCTTTTTTCTCTGTTCATTAATGAACTTGCTAATGACGTTGTGACACATGGCAAACACGGAATAAGCTTATCACCTGACTTGTTACAGATTCTTATCATGTTATTTGCCGATGACGTCGTTCTTCTTTCCCACACCATAGTGGGTCTTCAGCACCAGCTGAACGTATTAAGTAGCACTGTTGACAGACTCCAACTGTCAATGAAGAAAAATCTAAAATAGTAATATTTAGAAAAGGGGGTCATATCGCTTGTCGAAAAAAATGGTTCTATAAAGGTGTCCAGCTAGAAGTTGAAAAATGAATACAAATACCTCGGAGTGATAGTTTTCTACAGGTTTAACGTTTTCATACTCACTGGAGGAATGGCTCTGAAAGCGAAGAGGTGTGTTTTTAGTGTTTTGAAATTTCTATGGTCACTTGGAGAAAAAATCCCAAACTTTTCTTTAAAATTTTTGATTGCCAAATTCAGCCTATCTTAACATATGGATCTGAGGTGTGGGGTCTGACAGCAGATCATACATTATTGAAAGAGTTCATCTACTAGCCATTAAACGTCTGCTGAATGTGAGTATGAAAACACCAAGCGCACTTGTGTACTGTGAATCTGGGAGATACCCACTTTATATTCAGACATCTATAAAATGTATCAAGTATTGGTTAAAACTAACCCGTATGGACGAAAGCCGTATTCCAAAGAAATCTTACAAAATGCTTTATGCTCTGTTTTGCAACGGGAAGAAGACTGGGTAGCCAACGTATGTTTTACTTTGTTTAGATACGGCTTTGGTTTCGTTTGGGAGAACCAAGGAGTTGAAAATGTTAAATATTTTGTGTCCATCTTTAAGCAAAGACTATTTGATTGCCACTTACAGGATATTGATTCTAAAATTATGGCAAAAGAAAGATTCAGATTCTATTCTTCGTTCAGGCAATTATGTGATGTCCCGACATATCTATCCACGGTTAAAAACCCTGCCCTCAGAAAACATTTGCAAGAGTCAGACTCGGTGTCTCACAGTTGAAACCCCACCGATATAGATATTCTGAAAGGAAAGAAAATACTAGCTGTCCTTTTTGTCCTAATTCTGAAGAATCAGAATTACATTTTATATTGGTTTGTAGTTTACTATAAAGCTATCCGAGAAATGTAAAATCCCACCCAAATATTGTTCCCACCCAAATGCGTTTAAATTAAGCATTTTGCTTTCTGATACAAGAATGTGTATGCCTCTGGCCCTGTATCTGTCTAAAGCATTTACTTTCAGAAATCAATCTTTATGTGATGTTTAATGATCAATTTTTGTAGTCTTAATGGGCATGCTACTTTTCGTCATCCTTCCTCCAACCCCCACCCCATCCCACCCGATCCTACCCCACGCCTCGACCTGTCTTATCCCTTCCCTTTTCGCGATTAAAGACGGTACCAATTAACTTTGTTCATCTTATGTACAAAATTATGATATATTTCCCTTTGTTATCCCCCCCCCCCTTTGACATGGGCAGAAGGCCTAGCTCAAA
>JAFLJL010000052.1:0-2500 GCA_018398815.1 Conus ventricosus | reverse complement strand
CCACAGAATTTGAGACATTTTTTTTTATGCTGATCAATGAGAATGAGGATGATTAAAAATGATGCTACGGATTTCCATTTCGTCTGAGGACTACATGACAGGGCTGTACTCTACGCTTCCTTTCATAATATATCCTGGCGGTCAACCAGGCCCGAGAGATACAGACACCTGCAGTGTTAGTCAGAAAATTTGAGCACCACTCTCAGAAACGCATCCATTAAGGGATGAAACCGACTGTGTGGTCCCAGTCTTCCCAACTGAGTCCGCAGAAAAATCAACTCTGGGGTAGGAGCCGGTCAGGGCAGAAAAACCCACATGACTTTGATGGGATTCGAACCCATACATATAGGGATGTATGTTTGTATGAAACAGAATGATGTAACCAAAAAAAATGACAACAAAAGCAATAGAAATTTTCAGATTTAATTATTCCACTGACCCCTTTAAACACAAAATAAGCCTCCCGAAAGAGTACAGTAAGGGAAAATGTAAACTGCATTGTGAAGAAGAATAAACACGCCAGATATGAGTGAAAAGGGGGGAGATGACGCGTGACGGAATCAACTGTGGGTGGGTGTACAATGCACCTTCGCATGCTTTGCGTCAATGTCAGAAAAACAAACAAAACAAAAAACCCATCGTGTTACTACACTAAAAATAACTATCTCCCGCCTCCAGACGAAGATGGCCTGACCTTCGACCTGCGGTGCGTTCGTTTCGGTTTCATGCTGTGGGTGGAGGATCCCTTGTTATGTCTGTCGCAGCGTTCGGGGTTTGGGCCTCCCCCGTTTTTTCCCTGAACTGCCTTCAGAACCATCCTCTTCCCGCTACCCAGGCCTTTACTGCTACCCCGTTCAGCATCAGCACGTAGTAGGCCTGCCTGCACCGGACAGATAATGCATTCCTCTCTGCCAGTGGTTCGGCCCGGCTAGCTGGCATCTTGTCCTGGAGCCTTCTTCCCTTTGATAAACTGACAGGAAGCGCACGCGCTAATGCGTGCTGAGAAGAAGAAAGGGGTCGCTTGCTCAGGGAGGGGCTATCTGGCATCTTGTCCTGGAGCCTTCTTCCCTTTGATAAACTGACAGGAAGCGCACGCGCTAATGCGTGCTGAGAAGAAGAAAGGGGTCCTTGCTCAGGGAGGGGCGCTATGCTAGGCCTTGTGCTTGTTTGCTGGGTATGTTATTACGGGTTACTTCCCATTTGGTCTACTCCCATTTCGCCTACACAGAAATGTGTGAGCACGACTTGGCCTAACGCCTTCGTTCATTCGTCCTTCGTCCTCTCTCGGGCTTCGCCCTACTCTAATCTAAAGACCCATCGATTCTGCTTTGGAGTAGACTGGGACACTGGTTACGCCAGGGGAGCCTTGCAGTATGGTCAATATGGAAATAGACGAAATGGGAGTAGTAGACGAAATGGGAGTAGACGAAATGGGAGTAGACCAAATGGGAAGTCACCGTTATTACGACAGTTCGGGGAAATCCCAGTTACAGAACACACACACACACACGCACGCACGCACGCACACACACACGCACGCACGCACACACGCACGCACGCACGCACGCACGCACGCACGCACACACACACACACCACACACACACACACACACACACACACACACACTTTTGAGCGTGGCAAAACACATATACTCGATGGTGAAGGTTTAGGGGATAGAGGGAGGAAAGGAGGGGGAGGAAAGAGAAAGAGAGAGAGAGAGAGAGAGAAGAGAGAGAGAGAGAGAGAAGAGAGAGAGAGAGAGAGAGAGAGAGAGAGAGAGAGAAGAGGGACAAGACCGACAAGACCGACACTCAATTCAGAGAGCATAACAAGGTAGTCGAATAGAGGGTATAACAGAAGCCTGGGTGTGATTGTTCACGCTGTCCACGTCCTTTTCCTCAGTCTTCACCATCCTCTCCTGCATGCTGGCCCATCTATTACCTCAGTTACCCCCCCCCCCCCCTTTCCTCCACAACCCCCTACCCCTTCCTCGCCTCCCATCCCATCTCCACCCCCCTTTGCCTCATGTTCATAACCTTGTCCACTAAAGGTCAAACACCTCCCAGTGAAACAAAGCAAAACAACAGGACCGCACAGCTCGCGAGCCGATAATAATATAGTAGAAAGAAACTCGTGGAGAGCGTGGCAGCAGAGAGTCCTCAGAAGAGAAGCCCCCTTCAAGCAAGTGTTTCGGCCCTTATCTCCTGACACTCTAGGGGGTTGGGCCACACCCGGTTCATGACTCCGGATGTCCCTCTGAAGTCATATGCAGATCTGAGAATGAAGCTGATCCTGAGAGGGGCCATGTGCCAAATGTCATTCCAAGTAGACTTCTTTGGAGTGCATCTCCCACGTGTCCATTGCCCTTGCTGGCTCTGCTGGACTGCTTTTTGGAGTCTTTTTTGGTCTTCTTCTTTTCTCATCCCTAATCAGCATATCTCTTTTGGCTTTTCCTTTGCCTTTGACCACATTCATTTGGTCACCCCCAGTCTGTCATTG
>JAFLJL010000049.1:0-12500 GCA_018398815.1 Conus ventricosus | reverse complement strand
ATTTTGTTTTCGCTTTTGTTTCTTTGGCTGCCTGTCTGGCTATTTGCTTGTTTTTGTGTTTTAATGCCTTGGATAAAATGTCCTATGGCTAACAACCCTGCATTTGGGGCATGGGTTTATTGTAAGCTAAGTGCAAAACAAATTCAGCCTCCCGGATTGCGATTGTAATTGCAGTTCTAGTCAAATAGTGTCTTATTATTCCCCATTTCCCCCTTTCATTATTATTAATCCTTTTTTTTCTTCCTGTTCTTCTTCTAGATCTCCTTTCCCCCCTCCTCTCCTCCTATCTCTCTTCTCTCCTTTTTTTCTTCTTCTTCTTCCCGTCATCTTCTTCTTCCCAAGCGTTTTTTTTTTTTTACCTCAATCTCTTTCTGTCTCTGTCCCATTCACCTCATCCATCCTCCCCCCCCCTTCTCTCTCTCTCTCTCTCTCTCTCTCTCTCTCTCTCCTCTCTCTCTCTCTCTCTCTCTCTCTCTCTCTCTCTCTCTCACTAATTCTCTTTCTTCTCCCACCCTGTATCTCACCCTCTGCTTCTTTCTGCTTTCCTTCCACCCCCCCCCCCCCTCTCTCTCTCTCTCTTTGTCTGTCTGTCTGTCTCTGTCTCCCCTTTGTGCGGGTTGTCTATGTGTACCCGAGTGCGGGTCTTTGTTGTATTATGTTTGTTTCTGTTCTGCTTCCATGTGACCCAGCGGACCTCAGATGACACTGGGGTTGTGACCCAGCGGGGCTCAGATGGCACTGGGGATTTGATTAGAATGCTATGTGACCCAGCGGGGCTCAGATGGCAGTGAGGATTTGATTTAAATGCTATGTGACCCAGCGGAGCTCAGATGGCACTGGGATTTGATTAGAATGCTATGTGACCCAGCGGACCTCAGATGGCAGTGAGGATTTGATTTAAATGCTATGTGACCCAGCGGAGCTCAGATGGCACTGGGGATTTGATTAGAATGCTATGTGACCCAGCGGGCCTCAGATGGCACTGGGGATTTGATTAGAATGCTATGTGACCCAGCGGACCTCAGATGACACTGGGGATTTGATTAGAATGCTATGTGACCCAGCGGAGCTCAGATGGCACTGGTTATTTGATTAGAATGCTATGTGACCAGCGGGGCTCAGATGGCACTGGGGATTTGATTAGAATGCTATGTGACCCAGCGGGGCTCAGATGGCACTGGGGATTTGATTTAAATGCTATGTGACCAGCGGACCTCAGATGGCACTGGGGATTTGATTAGAATGCTATGTGACCCAGCGGACCTCAGATGACACTGGGGATTTGATTAGAATGCTATGTGACCCAGCGGAGCTCAGATGGCACTGGGGACTTGATTAGAATGCTATGTGACCCAGCGGACCTCAGATGGCACTGGGGATTTGATTAGAATGCTATGTGACCCAGCGGGGCTCAGATGGCACTGGGGATTTGATTAGAATGCTATGTGACCCAGCGGACCTCAGATGGCACTGGGGATTTGATTAGAATGCTATGTGACCCAGCGGAGCTCAGATGGCACTGGGGATTTGATTAGAATGCTATCGGACCTCAGATGGCACTGGGGGTTTGATTAGAATGCTATGTGACCCGGCGGACCTCAGATGGCACTGGGGATTTGATTAGAATGCTATGTGACCCAGCGGACCTCAGATGGCACTGGGGATTTGATTAGAATGCTGTCTGCGCATTTATTTGTCAATTTTGTGTGTCTGACTCTCTCTGTATCTGTCTGTCTGTTTTTCCATCTCACCCGGTATGATTGTTCAAAGGGAAATAACTTGTTTATATTTGGTATGATAGAAACGTAGGCCGTGGTCAATGTTGTTCTGCACTGGCCTGTAGTTTCATGGATCAGATGGATTTGAGATTCCAATTTAGGATTTAAAAAAAAGTATTTGTGCGTGGTTTACATTTTCGCTCATACACATTTTTCGCACGGCCTTAGTAGTCGCCTAGGCGTGGAGCCACTGAGGGTTGACGCACTGAGAGATAACTAGGTAAAGAACAGTAACATAGATGTGTGGTCAGTAAAGAACAGTAACATAGATGTGTGGTCAGTAAAGAACAGTAACATAGATGTGTGGTCAGTAAAGAACAGTAACATAGATGTGTGGTCAGTAAAGAACAGTAACATAGATGTGTGGTCAGTAAAGAACAGTAACATAGATGTGTGGTCAGTAAAGAACAGTAACATAGATGTGTGGTCAGTAAAGAACAGTAACATAGATGTGTGGTCAGTAAAGAACAGTAACATAGATGTGTGGTCAGTAAAGAACAGTAACATAGATGTGTGGTCAGTAAAGAACAGTAACATAGATGTGTGGTCAGTAAAGAACAGTAACATAGATGTGTGGTCAGTAAAGAACAGTAACATAGATGTGTGGTCAGTAAAGAACAGTAACATAGATGTGTGGTCAGTAAAGAACAGTAACATAGATGTGTGGTCAGTAAAGAACAGTAACATAGATGTGTGGTCAGTAAAGAACAGTAACATAGATGTGTGGTCAGTAAAGAACAGTAACATAGATGTGTGGTCAGTAAAGAACAGTAACATAGATGTGTGGTCAGTAAAGAACAGTAACATAGATGTGTGGTCAGTAAAGAACAGTAACATAGATGTGTGGTCAGTAAAGAACAGTAACATAGATGTGTGGTCAGTAAAGAACAGTAACATAGATGTGTGGTCAGTAAAGAACAGTAACATAGATGTGTGGTCAGTAAAGAACAGTAACATAGATGTGTGGTCAGTAAAGAACAGTAACATAGATGTGTGGTCAGTAAAGAACAGTAACATAGATGTGTGGTCAGTAAAGAACAGTAACATAGATGTGTGGTCAGTAAAGAACAGTAACATAGATGTGTGGTCAGTAAAGAACAGTAACATAGATGTGTGGTCAGTAAAGAACAGTAACATAGATGTGTGGTCAGTAAAGAACAGTAACATAGATGTGTGGTCAGTAAAGAACAGTAACATAGATGTGTGGTCAGTAAAGAACAGTAACATAGATGTGTGGTCAGTAAAGAACAGTAACATAGATGTGTGGTCAGTAAAGAACAGTAACATAGATGTGTGGTCAGTAAATAACAATAACATAGATGTGTGGTCAGTAAAGAACAGTAACATAGATGTGTGGTCAGTAAAGAACAGTAACATAGATGTGTGGTCAGTAAAGAACAGTAACATAGATGTGTGGTCAGTAAATAACAATAACATATATGTGTGGTCAGTAAATAACAGTAACATAGATGTGTGGTCAGTAAAGAACAGTAACATAGATGTGTGGTCAGTAAAGAACAGTAACATAGATGTGTGGTCAGTAAAGAACAGTAACATAGATGTGTGGTCAGTAAAGAACAGTAACATAGATGTGTGGTCAGTAAAGAACAGTAACATAGATGTGTGGTCAGTAAAGAACAGTAACATAGATGTGTGGTCAGTAAAGAACAGTAACATAGATGTGTGGTCAAGGACGTAGAAAACACGATTATTTTCCCATGCAATCAATTGGGATCGTGATTTGCTTGCACGACACCATAATTTCTTTAGTATATTGGGAAAAAAAAGAAAAGCAAAGAAACAAACCCAGCAAATCCTTAAAAACTTTTTTTTTCACAGGGGAGGGGGCCTCTATTGGAATGTATATCAGCTTTTGCAAGCGTGGAAAAAAGATGTCACACAAAAAAAAAAATCCTTACAATGAAACCGTCTGTATTTCCATGGCTTTTCTCGGCTGGCTGTATTGCATTGATGCTTTGACTACCAAACGTTCATTTACCTTGACTTCAACTTGACATTAAGCACTTGTATACGTTGAACGCTATGTTATGCTTTGAAGTTTATTCCTAAACCTCATCATAATGACAGAAGGAGAAGGACAGAGGAAGGCGGGGGGTGGGGGTGGGGGGTGGGGGGGTTGGAGAGGGAGCGGGGGAGGGGGTGGAGGGGGGCGGGGGGCAGGGGGGTTGCGGAGGAAGGGGTTTGAGGGGGAGGGAGGAGGAGGGAAAGTCTAAAGAAGCACGACGCGAAAAGATGATCACAGAAAATTTGAATGTTTCAAGCTTACAGTCGTTCCTCTGACCGCTTCCCTCTTTGCTTCTTCTTCCTCTTCTTCTTCTTCCTCTTCCTCTTCTTCTTCTTCTTCTTCCGCCTCTGTATAGCGATTTGGTTCGACTCTTCAAAGTTTTTGCTATGGCCCAAAACAAAATGACAAAGGTGGTTGACCAGAAGATAAGTTCACAAACACTTTTATAATTTTAATGCTGAACGTCCCTCGTGGCGTTCGTTACCCATTATATATATGTGTGTGTGTTAAAAATATTTTTTTTTAAATGAAGTGCTAAATTCATCTACAAGCTTGTTTCAAGATATGTCTCTCTCCTCAGGATGTCTTTTTTGTGGCACGCCAACGGTCTTTTATGGCGTGCGGGACCTGATCTTGTCTCTGTGTGTGCGGGTTTCGTTTGCTGCACGTGAGGCCCGTGTGTGTGTGTGTGTGTGTGTGTGTGTGTGTTTTGTTAGGGCCTGCTCAGGTGGAATGTGCTAGCAAAGATTTCACTTGTGCCTGCAATTATTCACTATTTCTACTTTTGTGTTCAGAGTTGCTAGGTATGGTTTGCATAATATTAACCATTTTTCTGTGGAACATAGGTTGCATTTTTTTGGAAATATTGTTGTATGGTGTTGCTCTTTTTATGATTTTCCATGATATGCTGTAGTACAGGACTGCTCTAAAGGCAGGTGAAGACAGTGCTTCTCTGGGTCCTCCCAGCACCTTCGGGTGTTTCTTTTTCTTCTAGTCTATTTTTTTATCTTTGAGTTTCCAAATGTATTTACTCAGTTCTGTTTGATTTTTGTATTTTTCATTTTTGAATGACTGTTTATGGTTTGCGTATCTGGTTTTGAAAGTGTTTTCAGTAATCCCTATGTATGTTTCTTTTTCATTTTCTGATGTTACCGTAGCTTGGTATACAATATTGCTGTGGAGACATTTGTTGCTTAAGGGGCACTGTTCTTTTTTGGTGCAGTTGCAAGATGTCCTTTCAGCACCCTTCTCTTTTGTGTTGCTTTTCATTTTGTTAGATGAGTCAGTTATTTTTTAAGGTTGGGCATACATGAGTATGATAGTTTAATGGTGTTTTTGTTGAATATTTTGGACAGTTTGTGTTCTTTTGGAAATGATGTTGCCAAGATTTTAAAGAATTCTTTTCCTACATTTGTTTTTACTTGTCCATCATATGGTGGGTTGTACCATATGATCTTCCTTTTTCTGCTTTTCTTATTTCTGTTCGTGTTATTGTCTGGGCTATATTGTAGTTTGTAATTGTAACCAGTTTTTTGTAATGCTACTTGGTATTCTGTTGCTGCATTATTGAATGCATTTTCATTGCATGATAGGTTGGATAGTCTCTTGTTTATACCGTTGGGTGTTGTTTTTAGCATAGATGGTGGGTGGTTGCTTTTGACGTTTACATAGATTGGTGTGTCATTGGGTTTTTTGTATGGTTTGTACACATTGTCATTGAGGTCTAATGTTATGTCTAGGTAATTCACTACTTTTTTATTTGCTTCTATTGTGATTTTTAAATTGTGGTTTTTGAAGATTTTACATAATTCTTTTTTCTTGTTTTCAATAGTTCTTGGATTATTGTTCAATGCAGCAAGGCCGTCATCTCTGTACAAACCGACCTGTTTTCCAAGTTGTTTTTGGATGTTGGATAGCATGAATAGTCCGACTAGTTCACATGTTTCGGCACCATCATACGATCCCATGGTTACATCAAATGTGGAGGTTTTGCTCTTTTTTTTTATCCAAGTTTCATTTGGCGTGCCACAAAAAAAGACATCCTGAGGAGAGAGAGGACATATCTTGAAACAAGCTTGTAGATGAATTTTAGCACTTCATTTTAAAAATATTTTTAACAAATGTTGCTCCCAAGGGGTTGAGCTTTTTCAGATTTTTTAAGGACATTTTAATACTGTTTATATATATATATATATATTATATATATATATATATATATATATATTATATATATATATATATTATATATTATATATATATTACGCAAGGGACTAAAATACAACAAACTTGGAATGAATCCGCAAGGGACTAAAATATATATAATAAATTAATAAATTCTAAGGATAAGTACCGAGCACCATTTTATATTTTATATATATATATTTATATATATATATATATTATATATATATATATATATATATATATATATTATATATATATATATAATGGTGCTCGGTACTTATCCTTGGAATTTATTAGTTTATTTTATATATATATATATATATATATATAGATAGATAGATAGATAGATAGATAGATAGATGATAGATAGATAGATAGATAGATAGATAGATAGATAGATAGATAGATCGATAGAAAATGGTAGCAAAAATTAACCAACGAATTCCAAACATCGTTAAAAAAACGAAATCAAAACAAATCCAAAATGACAAAAAATATTTGTGAAAGCAGACAAAACCAGCAACTTCTACAAAATGGAAACTAAAGAGTACTCACAGCTTCTCGATAAAAACATCCAAAAAAAATTACAAAAAAGCTGATAAAACTACATACGAGTACATTAGAAAAAAAGAAATGAGCTTGTGCACCAAATGGACTTAAGCGATAGAGTGGAGACAACAGCAGCAAGAGAAGCTTTTATAACACTTAAAGACCACAAACCCAACTTTCTGAATAACCAACATGCGGATTGATAAATCCATCCAAATCTGAATTAGGAAAAATCAGCAAAAAAATCTTAGAAAAAGCCATAAAAAACTTAAGAGAGAACACTGAACTCAACCTCTGGAAAAATACATACGAGGTCATACAATGGTTCAAGAAACTCAACAAGCAAGAAAATACAGTTTTCATAACATTTGACATAGTAGACTTCTATCCATCTATAGATGAAGATCTACTCACCAAAGCAATAAAATTTGCCAACAAATACACTGAAATATCAGGGTCAGAAATGGAAATCAATTTCCATACAAAGAAAACTCTACTACACAGCAAAAATGAAATCTGGACCAAGAGCGCAAGCAAGAATTCAACTTTTGATGTTACAATGGGATCGTATGATGGCGCCGAAACTTGCGAACTTGTCGGACTATTCATACTACCTAACATTTAAAAAAAACTTGAAAAACAAGTCGGACTCTACAGAGATGACGGCCTCGTTGCGCTGAACGACAACCCTAGAAACATTGAAAATAAGAAAAAAGAACTGTGCAAAATCTTCCACAACCAAAATTTAAAAAATCACTATTGAAGCAAATAAAAAGATAGTGAACTACCTAGATATAACGTTAGACCTCAACCAGCACATATATAAACCATACAAAAACCAAATGACATACCTGTCTATGTAAATATCAAAAGTAACCATCTACCTTCCATACTAAAAACAATACCCAGAGGCATAAATAAGAGATAATCTAATCTGTCATGTAATGAAACAGCATTCAATAACGCTGCAGCTGAATATCAAGAAGCATTACACAAAAGTGGCTACAACCACAAACTACAATATGACCCAGATAATGACATGAGCAGACACAAGAAGAACAGGAAAAGGAAGATCATATGGTTCAACCCCCCATATGACGGAAGAGTAAAAACAAATATAGGGAAAGAATTCTTCAGAATTCTAACATCATCATTCCCCAAAGAGCACAAATTATCCAAGATATTTAACAAAAGCAACATCAAATTATCATACTCATGTATGCCCAACCTTAAAAACATCATTGACTCAACAACAAAATGAAAGCAGTATAGAGAAAAAACGAGGGTGATGAAAGGAAAACTTGCAACTGCATCAAGAAAGCACAGTGCCCTCTGAGCAACAAATGCCTCTACAACAACATTGTGTACCAAGCCACTGCAACATCAGAGAACGCAGAAGAAGCATATATAGGTATTACTGAAAACCAATTTAAAACTAGATATGCAAACCACAAACAGTCATTTAACAAAGAAAGATACAAAAACCAAACAGAATTGAGTAAATACATCTGGAAGCTTAACGAGAAAAAATAGACTACAATATATCCTGGAAAATCATAAAAAGAGCAGCACAATACAACAATATTTCAAAAAGATGTAACCTATGCTCAACAGAAAAGTACATAATACTATGCAAACCACAACTGGCAACTTTAAATACCAGGAGAGAAATGGTTAACAACTGCAGGCACAAGTGGGAAATTCCTATCAGCGAACAAGAATCAGAAACACACGAAAATCACAGACAGCACGTGATGACAGACAACACAGCAGCACAGACCCATCACATCCTGACGATTGCAACCGCATGAAACAACGTTGTAGATTTTAAACCTTACTTTTTAACTATATATATATATATATATATATATATATATATATATTATATATTATATATATATATATATATATATATCAGTATATTTAAAATGCCTAAAACAATTTTTTAAGTGCTCAACCCTTGGGGGTTCTATATATATATATATTATAATTTATATATATTATATATATATATATATATATATATATATATATATATAGAATGGTGCGCGGTACTTATCCTTGGGGAAATTTTTTAGTTCATTATATATATATATATATATATATATATATATCCAAGATATTTAACAAAAGCAACATCAAATTATCATACTCATGTATGCCCAACCTTAAAACCATCATTGACTCAACCAACAAAATGAAAAGCAGTGTAGAGAAAAACGAGGGTGATGAAAGGAAATCTTGCAGTATATATATATATATATAATTCAATATTTCTTGCAGTCATTGCAACACCAAGCTGCTCTGTAAGTTGCTGGAACGGTGCGGTACTTATCCTTGGAATTTATTAGTTTGTTGTATATATATATATATGTGTGTGTGTGTGTGTGTGTGTGTGTGTGAGAGAGAGAGAGAGAGAGAGACACATGCAGAGAGAGAGAGGAGAGAGAGGAGAGAGAGAGAGGAGAGAGAGAGAGAGAGACAGTGACAGACAGACACAGAGAGACAGAGACTGAGGGACACACACACACACAGACAGACACACACACACACACAACAAAACACACACACACACACACACACACACAAAACAGAAGGAGGGAGAGCAGAACAAGAAAACGAAGAAGATCATTCACTTCTCTACAGGCATTGAAATGCTGAAAGTCAAGCACGGCTGATCCAGGATTACGTCTGATGCAGCAAAAGACAGCTGAGGACACCCCAAAGGGAAAGAAGAAAGAAACAACAAACGGGGGGTACCCAGCAGAGACAGAATCAAAATAGAATAATAAACAGCCAAATATAGCAACCATCATGGAAAAAGTAGCAATCGACTTTTTAAAAATTAATAAACAGTGCATTTTCTTTTTCTGTTGCTATTCCATTATTACTTCTTTCATGTTTCTTTTCTTATTTTCTCTTTCTTTCTTTCCTCTAGCTTGTTCATTTTCCTTCCTTCTACTTCTGTTTTGCTATTCCCGCCTGGGTTTGCTTGTTTATTTGTTTTTGTTTTTGGTTTGGTTTGTTTGTTTGTTGTTGTTTTTTGTTGGGGTTTTTTGTTTGTTTTTGGGGGTGGGGTGGGGGTGGGGTGGGGTTTCTTTGCTCGTTTCGTTGTTCTTTCCATGCTGTTTTTTTTACATTTCTTATGTTGAAGATTTACGTCAGCATCTCTCAAAAGAAAAGACGGAATAAAGCAAAGAAATAAGAAACCGTTTAAATCAACAGATGAACAGACACTGATATGTATAACGAGGTTACAAAAAAAAAGTCAAATCTATCAACAACAAAAACAACAAAAAACAACAACAGAAAAGCCACCTGCAGGGTTTAAAAAAAAAGCTCCTCAGATTTGTATAATAAGGGGCGCTCTGGGTTTTTTTTTCTTTTTTTTTTTTTTGGGGGGGGGGGGGGTAGTTGTTTTGTTTTGATTTTTGTTTGTTTATTTTGTTTCATTTTTGCTTGCATTTCTGTTCGTTATTCCCCCCCCCCTTCCCCCCCCCCCACTATTCCTCCATTTTTTTCGGACTTCCTAAATATCTCCCTTCCTTGTTTCATCCTTTCCCTCTTTAATTAATGTCATTTGGAACGTCCTCGGCAGGATTACACCTCCTTCTTTATTTCACGTTATGTATAGAAACTAGCACAGAGTAAATTTGCTGCACAAGTTTTCAGTTCAAGATCGGAGTGTTTTTTTTCTGTCTGTTTTTCCTTTTCTTCCCTGCCGTATCTTGTGTCTTTCTCCTTTTCTTTGTTTAGACTTCTTTTCTCTACAGCTCCCTTCTGAGCCATTTTCCAGTTCTTCTTCGTCTTCTTCTTCTCCTTCTTCTTCTTCTTCTTCTTCTTTTTCGTGTTTTTTTTTTAAGGTATCAATTAATGACACAGCTGAAGATGCTGTTTTTGTATATGGATACACACAGACACACATCAGGGTCCACATTTTAGCGACAGGTCTGCGTGACCGGTTGGTTTTGTTGTTGCTGTTGTAGTTTTCGTCGTTGCTGATGCTGTAGAGTTTTTGTTGGCATAGTTTTCGTTGTTTTTGTTGCTGCTGTTGCTGTTGTTGTTGCTGTTTTTGGTGTTATAGTTTTCATTGTTGTTGTTGCTGCTGCTGTTGTTGTTGTTGCTGCTGTTGTTGTTTTACCAGTGCCTTCTTCTGAACCCTCACAGACGTATCAACCCCATGCCGCTCATTCCAGCCTCCCCTCCAACAGCCACTCTCTGGCTTGTCCCGTCGTAGTTTTAACGCCGGCAGTTCACAGGCAGCGGTTAATAACCGACTGTCGTGAGACAACCCGCCAAAAGAGATGCTGCTTCGCCGCTGAATCATTATGGCGGCGTGTTCAGTGGTGTTTGTTTGATCCTACACACGAAGGGCGATACTTACTGAGCACTCTAGTGACGCCCATTATCACTGAGCCTTGGAGGCAGTGAACTTATATCCGTCATTCTTTTCTGAATTCGACACAATGTTCATCAAACGACAGTCCCAATGAAGAAACCAAAACCCAGTATTTTGACTTAAAACTCACCATAGAAATGGATTAGGGGAAGTAATACAATTGGAGGTCACCACGAGTATTGGGCATGTAGAACAACAAAGTGTATGATTTCACTCATCTTTTTTAAAAAATGATAATCGATGCGGATATTGAAGATGATGCTATAGATTTTCTTATGGTCTGAGACGACATGACAGGGCTATACTCTACACTTGCTGTATCCGTTGTCAATCAAGTCCGAGAACTACGTATCCCTAGCAGGGTTGGTCAGGAAATGATCAGCAACACTATGAGATGCATCTGATGACTGGATGAAAGTCAACTGTGTAGTGCTCTCTTCCTGTTGGACCCATCACGCACTGAAGAACTCTCAGCAGGAGCTGGCCGGTGCTGACACATCTCACAAATACATGTCTCAGATGGGTTTCGAACCACGCACTCCCCCAGCCCGGATCCCGCAACATTAACCGCTGAGCCTACAGTGGTTTTTGAGAATGGTTTGTTTGGAATTGGAGCTGTCCCCTGCAGGAGACGCAAACGAGCGCACATTAATGCAGTGGCCGATGCGCTGCCTTTTTTTTCTCCTGTGGTTTTGTCTTGTTTGGTTTTGTGTTGTTTCCTCATAGTCTGTGGTCTGAAAGCTTACATGGATAAGGTGACAAATTACTTTTCGCTGAAATAGCCTGGAGTTTGTACCCTCAGGGAAATGCAGCTAAGGAGACACCTCTCAGTTTTTAGCTTCGGTTCAGTCTCGGGTTGTCTTTAGGATCGTGCGGGTGATGGGGAATACAATTATCTTGTCCACAATGACGCGTCTGCTTTCTTTCTCTTGCGAGCCTCCAAGGAGTTTGGGAATGGAGAGAGAGAGAGAGAGAGGAGAGAGAGAGAGGAGAGAGAGAGAGAGAGAGAGAGAGAGAGAGAGAGAGAGAGAGAGCAGAAAAAACCGAATTAGATATATCTTTTCTCTGGAGGCATTTGAACGTTTTAAGTCAGGCATGGCTTATAGAGTATTACATCTCACCCAGCAAAATGGATACAGGATTGAGGACACAAAAGAAACAAAGAAAACAATACAGAAGGTATCAAGCAAAAACAAACCCAAATAACATAGTAAAGAATTACATACAGGAACCAGCATGGAAGGAGTAGTAATCGAAGCTTGAGTAATAAACAATGCATTTTCTTTTTCTGTTGCTATTCTATTGTTTTTTTCTTCTTCTTTTTTCTTCTGCTTCTTTCTTCTGGTTTTTAATTTTCCTTCTTTCTTCACTCCTACTTTTCATTCTCTGCCATTTGTTTTTTTTTTTTGTGCTGTTTCGGTGTTTAGCTTTTCTTTGATTCGTTTGGTGTTTGTCAGTTTCGTTTATTTTTTTCCCATGCTGTTTGTTTTCATTTCTCTCATGTTGAAAGTTTACATCTGCATCTCTCAAAACAAAAGACAAAGAAAATAGATAAATAAGAAAC
>JAFLJL010000048.1:12500-15399 GCA_018398815.1 Conus ventricosus | reverse complement strand
GGAATTAAATAGTCAGACTCTCTCTCTCTCTCTCTCTCTCTCTCTCTCTCTCTCTCTCTCTCTCTCCTCTCTCTCTCTCTCTCTCTCTCTCTCTCTCTCTCTCTCTCTCTCTCTCTGGGTGGGTGGGTGGGTGGTGTGTGGGTGTGGGTGTACGCGTGCGTGCGTGTATATGTGGGCGTGTGCGTGCATGTGAGCGCGCGCGTACGTCTCTTATTATGTTTGTGTAATTTTGTAATGGAATTTTTTTTTTATCATTATTATTCTTATTACTATTGTTATTGTTATTATTATAATGTTGCTATATTCTTCATTGTTTCTGCCATTATTAATATGTGCAGTGTGTTTAGTTGAATGTTGTAGAATAGCAAGGACAGATTGGAAGAATAGGCACTGCCTAAAATCTCTATCCTTGAGTAATAAAGTTTTTGAGTCTTGAGTCTTGAGCCTCTCATCTTATTTTGTGCTTAAAAAAACAAACACACTAACAAACAACAACAACTTGCAGAAGTCATGGTGAAAAACAAACACACAAACAAACAACAACAACTTGCAGAAGTCATGGTGAAAAACAAACACACAAACAAACAACAACAACTTGCAGAAGTCATGGTGAAAAACAAACACACAAACAAACAACAACAACTTGCAGAAGTCATGGTGAAAAACAAACACACAAACAAACAACAACAACTTGCAGAAGTCATGGTGAAAAACAAACACACAAACAAACAACAACAACTTGCAGAAGTCATGGTGAAAAACAAACACACAAACAAACAACAACAACTTGCAGAAGTCATGGTGAAAAACAAACACACAAACAAACAACAACAACAACTTGCAGAAGTCATGGTAAAAACAAACCCGTTTGCCCTGTATTTAACATATGCCGGTATATATTCTACAACTAATGGATAAACATGTTTGCCCTGTATTTAACATATGCCGGTATATATTCTACAACTAATGGATAAACATGTTTCAGACGCTTGCAGCAATATAAATAAAACAGTCTCTTCTGTTCTGTTAGCATGAAATTTCTTTGTCTTTCTGAAAGAGTCATTTTTTGTGATTCATACGCAGCCATATGAAGAAAAATGTGAAGGTTATGTGTAGCGGATGACCAGTTACAAGAAAACGCCATCTTATAGGCAACGAAAGATCCCCTCCCCTCCTGCCCTCTTTCGTCTTCTGTTTGTTTGTTTACTGCTGTTGCTGCTGCTACTGCTGCTTTATTTTTTTCTCCGTGTCTTACTTGGCTCCTTATTTATTTTTCTCCTATTTAAATTAAAGGATGCCCTCACCTATGTCAAAATGACCTAAGAGTCCATGACATCTCTCTCTCTCTCTCTCTCTCTCTCCTCTCTCTCTCTCTCTCTCCTCTCTCTCTCCTCCTCTCTCTCTCTCTCTCTCTCTCTCTCTCTCTCTCTGTGAAGCCTTTAGCCCACGCTTCAGTAACAGCTTAAACGATTGCAGAACGCCATCCATACCACTGGCGTCTCTTGGCTACGTCAGCGGAACACTAAATCCTTCCTGGCTCTACGTACATCCCCCGGTAGATGCATTAGTCACGGTTGAAGTTCCTCTGCAACAGATAGGAGCGAGATTGATAGGCTCTGGCGACTTGCCGGCAAGCTTTCACTCAGAGGACTCGACCCGTTCATCCCCCGTCGGCTATGAGGCAATATTGGTCTAGCGGTACGCCTGACTCATTCCCACTCCTCCTCCACCACCCCCCACCTCCACCGACGCACCTGTCATAACAGGTTGATAGCTGTTTCCCCTCCCCTTTCCCTCCATCTCTGAAAGTGTGCTGCTTGGGAGTCTGCTCACTTACCTGGCCTGAAGGGACAGCGCTGATGGTTTTCTGACTAGTTTTCTACAACTGGTGCGGTGTCACGTTTCTTAGGCCCTCCACGATCAAAATCACTCCCTGGAGGGAGCGAAAGGGCTTGTGCCCAAAATGATACCCCCCACACCCCACACCCCCAACCCCCTTCTGGGAGTAAATCGAGATCGACCTCTCCCTTAGTTCAAAATTCCAATCCCCTTTAAAACTCTCAAAGTGCCCCAAACCACAAATATGTAAAACAAAGCACATTGCTCCTGAACTTGAGAGGAAGTTATAGTGGGCCCTAGTTAAAACACACTCTCCCATCCCCTTCCACCCCCCCCCCCCCCCCCCCCCCACCTCCCTCGTTCCAAAACTATTTCTTGGTGAGTAATTTGGGCCAAGGTCTAGAAACTCTAGAAAAAGAGGAGTGCTTTCCCTTTACTTAAAAAACTGAAACCAGACAATAGAGCGCGGCTGGAAAAGGAGAATGCCAGACGAACAGTTAGCAAGACAGGAAAAAGAGAATGACAAACGAACAGTTAGCAAGACAGACGAGCAGAGAATGACAAACGAACAGTTAGCAAGACAGACAGACGAGCAGAGAACGACAAACGAACAGTTAGCAAGACAGACAGACGAGCAGAGAACGACAAACGAACAGTTAGCAAGACAGACAGACGAGCAGAGAATGACAAACGAACAGTTAGCAAGACAGACAGACGAGCCGAGAACGACAAATGAGCAGTCAGCAAGACAGACAGACGAGCAGAGAATGACAAACGAACAGTTAGCAAGACAGACAGACGAGCAGAGAATGACAAACGAACAGTTAGCAAGACAGACAGACGAGCAGCGATACGGAAAAGACAACATCGTGATGTTTACATCTGTGTCAGATAATTCGTTTGTCTGTCTGTCAGCACAATGACATAGGAATCAAGGAAGGGTCCATCCAATATGGCTGTGGAGCTGTCGTGCAGATCATGATCGAAACATAGATCCAGGATTTGATCAGAAAGTTTATCAAAAAAACTACTCAAACAATTTTAACAAAATCTGGTGTAA
>JAFLJL010000048.1:0-10000 GCA_018398815.1 Conus ventricosus | reverse complement strand
GAGGAAGAGGGAATGGTGCCAAGTATGATCCCCCCCCCCCCCCCCCCCCCCCTGAGGTTATAACTAAATATACGATTCAGTGGATGACTGAGTTATAATTAGGGTATCAATGATTCCTTGAACATATGCATGCACTATGAGAATATGACGCTGGGAGTCATCTGTATTGCAGAGCCACTGGCATACAAGCGAACATTAATGATGAAAGGACAGATTGTATTACCTGAGAATGCAAGTGTCTCTGTGTCTGGGGAAAAACAAAGTATTTTCAGCTTCCGCCACAACTAAAGTATGCGGAATTCATGACGGTGTAATGACAATGGCCTTCATTCTGATTTGCATGAGGAGCTGTGGTCTTTGAGCTGTCTGAATACAGATGGTGAAAATGCACCGCGGCCTGAAAAACACGGCGGATCGATTTGCATGAGGAGCTGTGGTCTTTGAGCTGTCTGAACACAGAAGGTGAAAATGCACCGCGGCCTGAAAAACACGGCGGATCGATTTGCATGAGGAGCTGTGGTCTTTGAGCTGTCTGAACACAGAAGGTGAAAATGCACCGCGGCCTGAAAACACGGGGGATCGATTTGCATGAGGAGCTGTGGTCTTTGAGCTGTCTGAACACAGAAGGTTGAAAATGCACCGCGGCCTGAAAAACACGGCGGATCTAGCAAGCTCCCTTCTCCTGGCAGCATCCTGTCGACGCTTCGCTCGGTTTGGAATCTGTAGAACATTGACCCAACGGGGGTCACTATAGATGGAACTTTAAAGAAGAACAAAAGCAGAATCGAATCACTTGGTCACCAAAAGAACCAACACCTTACAAAACAAACACAACGCGTTTGGACCTGTTGGGTCTTCTTCAGGTGTGACGAGTAACATTCAAACAATAGCAAAAGGACAAACAAATAGTCATCTCTTTGATTTGCGTGCACGATTTGTGACTGACACTTCATCCTTTGTTTTCATTGTTTTGCATGTGATTCATCCTGCCAGAAAAAAAGCCTAAACGAGTCGAAGCAAGTTGGTTTGGTCTCGTAAGTTGTTTGTTCCTTCGTTTGACTGTCTAGTAATTCTGCTTTTGCTCCTGCAAAACGTAGTATGCTAAATATCAAATCGATTTACTTTGAACAAAATGGTCATTCCCGTAATGTGCGGATGGTTCATTGAAGTAATACTGATGAATTTTGGAAATTTAAAGATGACATCATGTGTGACATGGCGTACTGGTAGCCTGCGGTGAAATGTGCGCAGAAGCCTTGTTTCTGCTCGGAAAATTCTGCAGTTCTTGATGTTTGCAACGCACGTTGTTGACTGGCGGACAGGTGACAGTTTTCACCCATCTTGATCACGTGCCTTCCATATTTGGGAAGCCTGGCTCAGACCAATGGTATGAAAAACACTAGTGTTTTGTTTGCACCATCTGAAGAATATGCATTTAACGACAGTATATTTGTCTGTTCCATGCTTTGTATCAAAATACGTGTTTCTTCTTTTACTTTTTTTGTATGCGAGTGTTTGTATTCTGGCTTAGAATTTCGTCCAGGCAAGGTGTGATTGCACAGATTTTTTTCCGGGCTTCTATTCAGCTCTTTTACCTGGCATGTTCTTTCCTCATCCAGAGTGTGCCATCTTCTCTTACTCTGCCATCTTCTCTCGCTCTGCCATCTTCTCTCGCTCTGCCATCTTCTCTCGATCTGCCATCTTCTCTTGCTCTGCCATCTTCTCTTGCTCTGCCATCTTCTCTCACTCTGCCATCTTGCTCTGCCATCTTCTCTTGCTCTGCCATCTTCTCTTGCTCTGCCCTCTTCTCTCGCTCTGCCATCTTACTCTGCCATCTTCTCTCGCTCTGCCATCTTCTCTCGATCTGCCATCTTCTCTCGCTCTGCCATCTTCTCGTGCTCTGCCATCTTCTCTCGCTATGCCATCTTCTCTTGCTCTGCTATCTTCTCTTGCTCTGCCATCTTGCTCTGCCAGTTCTCTTGCTCTGCCATCTCTCGTTCCTCCATCTTCTCTCGATCTGCCATCTTCTCTCGCTCTGCCATCTTCTCGTGCTCTGCCATCTTCTCTCGCTATGCCATCTTCTCTTGCTCTGCTATCTTCTCTTGCTCTACCATCTTGCTCTGCCGTCTTCTCTTGCTCTGCCATCTTGCTCTGCCATCTTGCTCTGCCATCTTCTCTTGCTCTGCCATCTTCGCGCGCTCTGCCATCTTCTCTTGCTCTGCCATCTCTCGCTCTACCATCTTCTCTCACCCTGCCATCTTCTCTCGCTCTGCCATCTTCTCTCGCTCTGCCATCTCTCGCTATGCCATTGTCACACTGTCACTTTTGCCCGCACGCATTCATGACAACATTTACTCCATACGCATACGCAATCTTTCCAATCAACCAAAAGGCGCACTACCGAATGTTTTTCTTCTCCCCCTCTCCTTCAGGGAAAAACACTTTACTAAATCACATCCAACAATTTAAACGGATTTTATACATGTAGCTCTCTTTCCACTGAGAGGCAACTAACTCACGCAAGACTTCATAAAGTCACGGCCTTCACACAACATTGGCCCACAAAATCCAGACCAGGAAATAAATAATTCCAGTACTCACTGATGCCCCGCCTGCATCAAACACAAGACTTCATATGGTCGTGCTTTCCTGTCTCTCACAGACATCGTATCACCCCTTTAAATTCTCCCGTCACTGGAGATAGGATTTCCAACTTCTCTTCCTCGCCTTCTCCTGGCCCTGGAGATGTGACGAGTTCCGACTCCTCTCCCTCGACTTCTCCTGACCCTGGAGAGATTACGAGTTCGACTCCTCTCCCTGGAGTCTTTACTGTAGGGGCTGAAACTACCGGTGTGTTTCCCAAACCATGGCCATCTTCAACACCTCAAGAGTTGCACAGGGAGAGAAAAAAGGTTGAAGGGTGTAGGGCTGGTAATGACTGGTCAGCAGAGGGACCAACGTCCTGACAGGTTCGAGTCTCTAGCCATCTTGCTGGGTAATACTGAATCTATCCTTTCTCCTTTCCCTTAGTGAGTGCTTACTCAGTGTTCAAAACACACGACCAGCACCTTACCAACTTATTAAACTATCCTCAGTGGTCACTTTCACCCAATGACCACTTTTCTTTCTTTACTGAGTATATCTCACAATCTATTTGGGGACGCCGCTACATAGTCAAGCACACGAATATTTCGTCCTTTTTAGTTGTGGCATGGGGAAATGATTCATATCACTAAACTACATGTGATGGAGCGTCACATGCCTTGATGTGTGGCTCGTCCACATGGTCACCCCCATCTGGGATGAAAAAATTTTTCATCCAGAATTTTTTTTTTTTTAAAGATGATACAACTTCACTTAAAACACATCTTCGCCATGTAATATCAAAAATGTGTATCTTCACACATGTTTCACAAATTAACATAAAGCTATAGGAATCAATCATCGTGATCCACCATAAATAGCAGATTAAACTTTAGTCTTTCAAAACAAAAACGAAAAATTCATAATTGATCACACATCTCACAAAATTACAATTCACACATTTACATGGAATTAAAACTATTAGGGATATTAACAATTCAAGAAGTACAAGTGTCTTCATATATTAAGATGGTGAAGCACATATTTTCCCTTGATCTTTGGCTCACATAATATAGTTACAAAAACACTCATGTGAAAATGAAGAATATTTCGAAGTGTAAATGTTTCTCAATAGACAAAATAACATATTTAAACATAGTTTTTCCCACATGTAATGTTATAGTCCATAGAAAAATGAAACATGATTTCCATTGTGGACAATTAATAATTGAAAACAATATGTTTGTCTCACTGCACAATCAAAACATGTGTATATACATTCTAAAGAATTATTTGACTCGTGACCACATACATTTAACATTCACCTTCAAAGCAAGTTTAGCCAAATAGTACATGATGATTTCAAACGCAAGTTAGACTTAAATAGTACTGATGCTTTTTCCTATTGTTTTTACTAAAAAAAAATAAAGCAAAGAATAGACATGTATACATCAACATCAAGTAGTTTTTGCTTGTAAAACTATTAGTCACTTCAACAAGCAATTTAAGCATAAATAACCATGATTTAACAATAGTCTGTAGCAACAATTGCACTGTCAAAATGTACAGCCACACCACAATCCATAAAAGAAAGACAACAAAACAGGATTATAGTCTTTCCCTGAAGTAGTTACATTTGTCAATGATATTCATACTCGTGACAATAATCTGCCATGACATTTTTTGTGTTCCAGGCACTGGTTCAATTGTAAACTGGAATTCCTTTAGTAAGTATTACTTATCACAATAAAAATTTCCCTCTGAGAGCTGACACAGAAGTTCTTCAATGTCTGGGATAGGCTCGGCAACTCGAACACAGTGATTTATTTTGATTTCCTGGTAATCGATGCAGAAAAACGCTACCGAGCCATCAGTTTGTCCACCAATACAATGGTGGAGCCTGTACGGAGGACGTAGAAGGTTCTATGACCTTTAAAACCTGCATTACTTTGATTTCCCCTTCTCGGACAACCTCTTTTTTGTGCAAAACGGGAGGGGTATGGTTGGTTCGCTCTGGTATTTCAGTAGTTAACTGAATACTATGGCGGTTCAATTAGCAGTCACTGTACCTGGCACGGTATCTGTCATACACATCCTGAAAGTTCTTTCAAAATTTCTTTGAGCTGTTCTGTTTGACTGAAGACAATCATTACGACATAATCACTTCTTCATAGGTTTCATCTTTAACAGACAGAGTAGGAAGGGGTACAACATCATCTGTACTGGTAGATGTTTAACACTCTACATTGGCTGTTTTCACAACCTTTGATCAGTCCCTGTACGTTACATTGGGTACAAAATTCATCATTGATAATGTCTGTCATGTTGACACAGTTTCTGACCTCAGGACATATTCCACTCTTCTGACTGGTTGATGGGCAACAATTGTACGTTCAAACATACTTCTCAAATTGGTTCACTTGGAATTCACCTTCTTCAGTGTTTGCCATTTTGATCTTATAATTAACGGCTGAAAAGTTTTTCGACCACCTGAAAAGGACCCTTCCACATAACACGAAGCTTGTTATGTTCTTCAGTGAGTAGTACATGGACTTTATCCCCTAACACTGAAGGAACGTGCCTTTGCTTTTTGTCTGCAAAGACCTTAGTACACATCTGTTTTTCTATCAGCTGACGGTTGAGCAGCTCACATTGCATCCTTCAAACGATAGCAGTTCATAAACGTATTGGTAAACAGTTTTATGTCAGGCTATGTCGTCTTTTCCGTCCCATTGTGTATCAGTAGATCAAAGGACCACTTGAGTGAGTTGTCCGAAAGAATGCTAAATGGTGATGAATACCAGCGTTCGTTCGGCAATTTCCCTGTATGCGAAAGCAAAGCGGGTATGAAACGATACCATTCATGGGGTTTTGTCTTGCAACCTTTCTCAACTTGGACTTTAAACGTTCCATGAACTTTAAAACCATGCCATTAGATTGGGGATGATATGGCGTTGTTTGAAATGGAAGAGATTGACAACAAGTCAGTAAATTTCTCTCATGAGATCGGAAATGAATTGCTTTCCACAATCGAGAGAATTTCGTTCTGAAGACCCACTCTGGAAAAAATCGCAAGTAGAGACTTCAGCGACAGACACTGTATCAATTTTTTTCAGTGGAATCGCTTCTGGATACCTTGTTCTGCTGTATCCACCAAAGTAAGATAATAGCGTTATCCCGAAGAAGACAGTGGTAAAGCCCAACTCAAGATCAATAGCTTCCTTCCGAAGGAACGGAAATGAGAGGCATTGTGTGCAAAGGTGCACGTGGACGCGACCTTTCTGTGGATTTTTTTGGCAGATGTCACTTGAGCGGCCAGTATTCTGTAATTCCTTTGTGGACACCTGGCCAATAAACAAGAATCAAGACTCTCTTTAATGTTCTTTGATTCACAGTGACCGCGACAATGCATCATGAGCGGATGTGTAGTACTGTCTCTAAGTGGTTTTGGAACGGACAACTTGTTGTTGTCATTGTCCAGGTACACATCTGTAGAGAATTGTCAGGTTCCAGTATGTACGTTGGTTTTTCCGTTGTATGTCAGCGACAGTCTGTTTAGCAGCAGAAAGGTTATGTCGGTCAGTTATGCTCTCGTCTTTTCCTGCATTTCTTTTAGATCATCTGGGGGTAACCTGGAGTTCATCCAGTTTTGAGACTTTTAGCGGCTTTGTAGCCTTTCCCTGCCTCTATGATGTCGATCTGGTATCACCAGACAAGGAACAAACGATCCTCCTGCAACCACCATGTTCTGTAGCGGACCACTGGCAAATTGCCAGATCAAGTCACAGACTGGGTTATCGATAACACAGGCGGTGAGAAATCCGGAGTAGTACGGTTGTATGCCGAAATTTTGCCAGCGGAAATGTTTCAAATCTTGCCTCCAATACGACCTACACTTTTGGACAGTGTCCAGGATACTGGTTTCGAAGCACGAAAGATTTTTCTTACACAGCAGTAGTGCACCCCTGTGTCTCGCAAAAAAACCGAAGAATGCAATCCGTTGATAGTCCGTTTCTAAAACCAGTCCATCAACAGCTTGATGTGGTGCCCAAATCAAGGCCTTCTTCACTAATCAGTGGATGGAGACTAAATGCGGGTTTTGAATCATTTGGTTTGAAAGGGCAATTCTTTTTCATATGGAACCTTTCCCTCACAAAAGAAACATCGCATTGTCTGATTCGGCAGGCTGACTGATTTTGTGAACTTCGGTTCTGTGTCCACGACTGGCCCAAAAGGTTACCACGACCTCGGAACGTTTGCTGAGGAGCAACGGGTTTTTCGGCGGTGAGTATTGGGTACTGACGAAAAGTCACTCGAACCGCGGAAGATCCTGTCCGTTCCGAGGATAGTATATCCTTGAGGACATCAGAAATGACCACGATTTCCTTTTCTGTAATATCCTTGTTCCCGTGTGAGAAGTACATGACCGCATGTAGACTCAAGATGGAAAATTCTCCTTTCCTAGCCACGCCCTTATCTGGGTGAGCGATACAATATGATCAGCCATCTGTCAAATTTCCTCAATCGTTTTTCAAATTTGCTTTTTTTCCTTTAAGGAAAGTGGCCAGGATCTCACTTGCTCACGCTTGGAAAAGTTGTTCTCTAAGAGGAGATCTCGCAGTGATTGAAATGTCTTGTTTATTCGTCTTTGATAAATCGATCCATCGATCAAAACACATGGGACTTCTTCGATTAGTAAACGACGGAAACGGATTTCTCCTTTGTCAGGGCGCACAGAACGGAAACGTTCGCGGAAAACGATCGAAGGAACTTTGAAATTTCTTGTGAAGTTCTTCTTTCAAACTGATCAAGTTAAATTTTGCTTCGCCGCGAGTGTGTGTGGTACGTGTCAAAGCGCTACCCTTAAACTACGACGCAATATTACAATGTCCCTTTTCCTTTGGCCCAACCACAAGACGTTGCGTGGCTTTCAAATCGGAAAAGAAAACTATCAATGTCATCCGTTTTTTCCTCGAAAAGGCGGCATCTGGAATATTATGCTGATTTTGATTGAGGCGCGCTTGGAACCGGCTGGTGGAGGTTCTTCGATGCCTGCAAATCTTCTAAATCTTCAGCATCGGTCTCTTATTCTACACTGTTATCAACTTAACTGTAGTGCTTCAGCTTCAGCTTCCTCTGTAGTCTTTTTTTCTTCAGCTTCCCTCTGTCTTTGCTGTCTGCCCTATCTATGCATTGTTGACATAGTTGGTAGTTTTTTCTCCATCAATTCCAAAGCGTTCCGCTTGTTTAACATATTTATCAAATCATCATAATGAACTGTCAAACAGATATAAACACAAAACAATTTTACGTATGAATAAAAAATAAGGCGATATATGATGATGCTATATGTTTCCAAAACGTACGTTTAATATATACAAATAAAACCAATTTCCGGTATTTATAAACAGAAAACACCTTACTAAAACAGGGGTAGATAGAAATCCAAGGAATGTATTTTTCAATAAATAATTTGCGAACTGCTATCAAATTGGAATTTAAAAAAAAATGGATGAAGATTCAATGCTAATAGGTTTTTCCTTAAGAAAGGAAAAAAAAAAAAACAATAAAGTTTTCTGAAAATAAATTCTTTTAAAGTTTAGTCTTAAATGTTCTTGTTGTTCAGTCCTTCTTTCTTATTATTTCAAATGATTTTACAAAACAAATGTATCGCCTTATACGATAAATGATATCAATTTACAACAAATGAAGCACAAAACAATTAAAAAGAGGGGAAGAAAAACAAAACTAGCGGAAGGAAATCCACTAAAAAGATGAAAAGTTGAAAAGAAAAACTGATAGGAGCTTATTGAGGAGAAGGTTTAAGAGGGCTTGAAAAAAGGGGGTGAAAAGAAATGAAAGGATACACAGGATCGGAATAGTGAGCAGAAATCAGAACAGCAAATAGAAACCTTTGACAGCACCCTAGTGGTCACTGGTCTCCCGTGAAAACTGGAGACGGGAAAAAAACAAATCATCACATATGCACAACATTACAGTAAATAATGCAAAAGCTAAACAATCAAAAAAAAAAATGCACATTCACAAAACTCAAAGAAAATCTCGCACCACACACAGAAAAAAAAAATAATCAAAAAGTAAGACTGTTTATTTGGGTTGAGCGGTAATTCAACTCCACCCCTACACCATTTGCGCTGACGGAGGGTGAAGTCAATCCACACCTGAGGGCAAGGGGGGAAAATCAAAATGAAACAATAGGAAAGGGAAAAGAAATAAGATACTTACGAGAAGGGAGGACTCCGACTCACCAACGCCATGCCCCACTGCTAAACGCAGGAAGAGGTTGGGGCATTATCAGTCCTGGGGGAAGGGGACATAACAAAATCTAATACTCTAGGGGAAGGACAGCGGACTCCTCAAAGCCCTCCCCCCCCTTGCTGCAGGCACGAGCAGAGGGGTTGAGGTTCGGTCCTGAGGTGGGGGGGGGTCAAAAAAAATTTCCCAAAAAAAAAACCCTTTAAACGGAGTGGGGAAAACAAAAGAAAATGTCAACCACCGAAAAAAAATTATAAAAATAGAAAAAAAAAAAAATTCAAATATTTTCACTTTAAATAATTAAAATTTTTTTTCTTTTTTCCCAAAAACCCCTTGAGGGTACAAATAAAAATCCCTTTTTTTCCAAACGAAAAATTTTTTCTTTTTTTTCCGGCCCCCGAGGGTAAAACACAAATCTTTTCCCCTTTTTTCCTTCCCCCAAACCCCTTGAGGGTAAAATCAAAACTTTTTTTTTTCAGGCCCAAGGGCAAAATAGAAATTTTCTTTTTTTTCCCCAAACCCGGGGGCAAACAGAAATCCTTCCTGAAGTACAAAAAGAAATCTTTCTTCTTTTTTCCAGGGGGAAAAACAACGGCCCGCTCGTCGGGTCACCCCGTACCTGTCACTTTTGCCCCCACGCATTCTGACAGCATTTACCATAGCATACGCAATTTTCCAAACAACCAAAAAAGGGGCACTACCCAAAGTTTTCTTCTCCCCCCCCCTTCAGGGGAAAAAACACTTTTAAAAAAATCAAACAATTTATAAACGGATTTTATAATGTAGTTTTTTTCCATGAGAGGGAACTAACTAGCAAGACTTCATAAGTCACGGCCCCTTAAAAACATTGGGCCCCAAAAAACCGACCCCAAAATAAAAATTCCCTATCATGATGCCCCGCCCCGCTCAAACACAAACCATATGGTGTGCTTTCCCGTTCTAAGACTGTATCACCCCCTTTTTTTTCCCCTCATGGGTAGGATTTCAATTCTCTTCCTCCTTCTCCTGTCCCCTGGAGAAGTGACGGTTCCCACTCCCCTCCCTCGACTTCTCCCGACTGGAGAGTTTCGAGTTGATCCTTCCCCGGAGCTTTATTGGTAGGGGGGGCTGGAAAACTTTCCGGTGTTTCCCCAACATGGCC
>JAFLJL010000047.1:0-12500 GCA_018398815.1 Conus ventricosus | reverse complement strand
AAAAAGTTTTTTCATATCAAAAAATTGTGTGTGTGCGCGAAACACACACACACACACATGTAGATTTCAAGGGTAAAAGGGGGGGGGAAGCGGAAAATCCTCCACCCACCCCAAAACCGTATTGATTTTGGGACATTTTTGGGTTTATTCAGTTTTTTCCAAAACCAGATAAAACCAAACCCTTTCCAACCCACCCAAGCCAGCCTAGAAAAGCCAAGCCAAGCCAAGCCAACCAACCCAACCTACCCGGAAGGGTTTTTGACCCCACACCCTTTAAATCTCCCCCGGCCCCCCACCCCCGGGGTGGAAAAGGAAACCCTCAAAATTTTTTAACCCTTTGGGGCCTTTGGGGGTGTTTTGGGGCCCCCGGGCTTTTAAAACCCGGGTTCCCCCGGGGTTTTCAGACAAACCAAAAACCCCCTTTTTTGGGACTGTCCCACAGTGGGGGAAAAGTTCGCTTCTGGCGGGGGCTGTTTTAACCCTCCATTCACACCAACGCAAATACGCAGCAAAATTTTAAGGCCCTGAGCTTAAAAAAGGGGCATTTTAATCACCGCTTTGTATTTCCCGGAAAAATTAAATATCCTTTTTAAGGTCTGGTATTTTGTGCCCTTCCTAAACAGGGGTTATCCCAAATTTTAACTGTTTATACCACAAACCCCCCCGGGTATTCTACTCATCCACGGGAATTTAAAAGATAATTTTGGAACAACCTTAAACTTGGCCCCAAGCGGATAACTTTTTGACAAAAGTCAGAAATCATGAAATCCCTTGTCGCACCCCTTTTAACCCGCCCTAAAAAAAAGGGCTCAGAATTAAACCTGAAATCCCTAGCTTCCCACTACCCTTTCACCCTCAACAAAACCCCACAAAAAAATTTAAAAATAGCCCCAATAAAAAAAAATTTTGTTTCTTAAAGGCATAAATTTTTTCACTTTTTGCAGAAGTAAACTTCTGCCCGGTAAAAAAATCCCCCCTGCTGACATTTAGGGTTTCCCCTTTAACTTTGCCTTTTATTTTGCATGCCGTTTGAAACACAAAAATAAAAAAAAAAACCCTTTGGCGACAATAACCCCTAGGTCAATTGTCAAAAAAAATTTTTTCCCCCAAACCCATTTGGTGCAGCACTAAACCGAAAAGGGTTTGTTTTGTTAAATTAAAAACCAAAAAAAAACTTTCAGCCACATGGAAAATAAAACATAAAAAATTGGTTCATAAAAGATCAATTTTAAAAGTCACAAAAAAAAAAATTCGAGCCCTTTAACCGACCCAAGAGAAACGGGGGGGACAGCATTTTACAAAAACCAAAGGGCCGGGGCTTAAAACCCCAAAAACACCCCTGGGACCTTAAAGTCCCAAACTCGCCCTTTTCGTTTTTCCCCCCTAAATTGCCGAAATTCTTTGGACAATCGAGTTCCCCTTTTCCCCATAACGAGTCAAATTTTCATTTGGTACCCTAAAGGGCCCCGGTCTTTTTTCCCAGATTTTCCCTTTTTAAAGTAAATCTGGAAAATGATCTTTCCCAACCAGCATTCGGGGGCGTAGGGCCCTTTATTGCCTTTGGGGGTCTTGATCGGCATCTGCAATCTTCTTCTTTTTTTCCGGGATGCAAGAAAACCTTTTTTTTTAAAAAAAAGGTATGGCCTTCTTTCCCCTTTTTAAATGCCCACATTGAATTCCAGATGTCCAACAACTTTTTTTCAAAAAAAACCTTCAAAAACGAAATTCAAAGGGTTCAACTTCCCTCTGCAGCAATCCAGGAAAAGGGAAAGGGTTTTCCCCCGGGGGGGGAAGGCTTTTATAAACCCAAACCCCTCCCAAAACCCTTTTCCCCAACAAAAAAGTGCCCCACTTGGCAAAATATTTTTCATTTGCCCTTGTAAAAAAATTAACCCAAAAAAAAAACAAAAGTTTCCCAAAAAGAGGGGAAAGGAGGGGCATCCCCTACCCTAAAAAGTCCCCTCCATTTCCCACTTCCAGCGGGGGGGAAACCCCCTTGTTGGGGGGGCAGATCTCCGCCCATCATTCCGTTTCCCTTTCGGGCCTTGGTTTGCGGATAGGGGAATGGGGGGCACCCAGGGGATGGGGGGTTTCGGGGGGGTTCCCCGGCCCCCTTTTTGGTCGGGGGAACCAGGGGACAATGGCCATTTCTAGATGTGGGGTCATCCCTGGAGGGGCTCAAGAGCGACTCTCAGGATCCCCTTCCAAGGGGCCCCTCCACCAGAGGGGGAGAAAAATGAAAAATTTTTCATGCCTTTTCCCCTTCCCCCTAAAAGCTTGGATGTGGTTTTGGGCCCCCCTGCTTTTCTGTAAACCACTCTCAGACCCTCCACTTTTGCCCCCCACCCCGGGGTTTGGGCATGCCTCCCTTTCCACGCCTCTCGTGGGGGTGGTTGAGTGCGCGTTTTTGGGCGCCAACGGGAAACCCACTTTGTACTGGGGAAAAAACCACGCAGTCTTTCTGTGCCCGGCCTTGTTGAAAAAAATCTTTTAAGGGTTTTTAATTTTTTTTAAAAATCTAAACCCTTTTGGGTCACGAAAACAACGCCCCACCCCAGTCTGGCAAACTACGTCAACACAACAAAGTTCTTTCCCATTTGGGGAAACAAGGAGGGGTTTTAAAATACAAAAAAAAGAAAAAAAAATTTTCATGTTAAAAAAACATTTGTTATTAAAGGAAAAGGTCCCCAAAAATTACTCACACTTTGCGGGACTTCAACCCAACTGAAAAAATTTACTTTTTTCTCCCTTAATTGGTTTGAAGTAAAGAGAAATTGTTTCCCAAAAATCCCTTTTTGAAACCGCGCCCCTTTCGATCCCAAAAAACAAAAAAAACCCCCGCTGCTTTTTTAAAACCCCAAAACAACACACGTATTTCTTGTTATTCCATCAAAAGAGCGAACTTGCGCTAAAAATTTAACCCTATTTGCACATTTTACCCAAAGTCTCCCAGCGATTTTTTCCCCCTTCTTTATAAAAATTTCCCACCCTTTCAAAACAAAAAAAATTTCTACCGCGACAGGGCCCCTACATTTTGTCCAGCAAAAATGTCAAAAAGGGCAAAGGGACTTTTATCAAGGATAAAACACGTTTTGTTTCAACCACAGTGAAAAAAAAATTTTCCCTTTAAACCTTTTAAAACACAAATCTTTAAAACCCCTTTTCCGCCCCAAAAAAGAAACTTCACGGGAAAAAAAACTCTCAGGGACCATGGAAAGTCATTCCCAAACTAGAAAAAGAGCGTTAAGTCCCGGACTCTTACTTTATGAAAGAAACGTTTCCACCCCTTTGGGGGTTTCTCCCTTGGGGCCTGGGGGAGACTTTCTTGGGGCGTGGGGAAAGTGATGAAAAAGAAATGTCCTGTTTCCCCCCCAGCCCTCCTCCTTTACCCACCCAAAACCTTTCCCATGGTTAATGGTGAAAGGGCCGCCTTAGCCCATTTTTTAAACCCCCCTTTTTCCCCAAAAAGGGTTTTTTTTCCTTCCATCCCACCTAGTCCCGGGTTTTCCATTTAAACATTTTATTCCCCCCGGAGTTCCCAACGTGGATGTTTTGCCATTTTGTACAAAGGCAGGTTTTTTGGGAAATGCCCCCCCGGGCTTTGTCAAAGCCCCTTAAAATGGGTTTTTCCCTTGTCCCCCCACCCAAATTTTCCAAGGTGAAACTTCCAGAAACCCCTTCATATTTCTAAAACCCAAAACTTGGATCATCAAAATTTAAATCCAGCCCCCCAAAAAAAAAACGAAAAAAAAAACCCCCAACCCAAAAAAAAATTCATAGTAGTTATGACTCTTTGGGAGGACGGGGGGGACAAATTTACGGTTTTCTAACAATAATCGAGGGGCCGTCAGTTCAACTCTGACTTCTTTTCAGTGCGAATTTAGGGGAAGAGGTTGGGAAAAGATAGATAAAAGTTAGGGTTTAGAAAAAAAGGGAAAAATTTTAGACGACAGTACAGCAAACCGGTGGACAGATTTAACTGAGAGGGGAAGGGGAAAAGGGGCCCTTTTCTAGACAGGGGCCCAGAAGGGGGGGAATTTTATTTGTACAAAAAAACCCCCGGAAATCCCCAGGGGGTTTCAAATTTTTAAAAAAAATTTAAACCAAAACCCCCCTGCTTCTAAAAGGAAGGGCAATGAACACAAAGTGATGATAAAAGAGAAGCTGATCACCGAGACAGGATACCCCCCAAAATGTTTTTGGGTTAGGGTTCCCGGAAAAAGAAACAGGGCCTGAGGGACATTCCCCCCGGGGGTTTTACATGAAAACTGGGGCCCTTCTTCCCCCCGTTTTAACAAAAACCCCACCCGGCTGCTGAAACCCGGCCCAAGCACTGCGTTGAAGAAAACGTTAACAAAAAAATTTTGTGCACCCAAAGGTTTTCCAATCCATATTTGCTGATAACCCAATTGTTTATGAACCCCGAAATGCCAAAACTGGAGAACCAAAGCAGTTCAATTGCTTATGTTAAATTTTGCCAACAAATAACGCAAAACAGAAAATTTCCCCAAACCCACAGGGTGAAACTTCGGTTCTCAATTCTGCCAGAACTTTCCCTTCCATTCTGAAGTTTCTAAAACATGGGGGAAAAAAATTTTGGGGGCCCCCCCTTTTTGTGTTGGCCGTGTGCCCCCTTAAACCTTTTGTCAGGGCCCCAGGGCCCGTGCCCTACAGTAAAAGGGCACGACCCTTCCAAGGGCCCAAATCCCCCCAGTCCCAACAAAACCCCTCCCCTTGCACCCCCAAACGTGCACACTTCCCAAACCTGGTGCACATCCCCCCAGTGCACACATCACCTGGTGCACACCCTTTCATTTGCAACCCCAAACATAAATTTTTTTTAAACTTTAAATTAGGCGAAAAACCCACCCCCCCAGCCCAATGTCGGCCCACCTTTTAAAGCTAAAGTGATCAAAGGGGGAAAATTGGGGTTGGCCCTTTCCCACCCCCCAAAAAAAAAAAAGAAAAAAAACATATCAATTCCAAAAATTCTTTTACCCATTTTTACTGGGGCCCATGCAGTTTTCCCCCATCAGCTGAAATCAGCTACAGGGTAAAGCTCCTTCGCAGAAAATTGATTTTTGGCCCCTTTGCCTTCTCCCCGCACCATAGGCTTTTAAATTTTAAAAATTTTTAAATTTTAAAAAATGAAACCCTTTCCCTTGCTGTGGCACAAAAAAGGGTGCCCGCGCCCGAGGTTGGATTTGGGTTCATCCTGCTCGCACGCCTTTTTGGGTGGAGGGTAAAAGGGTAGGGGGGGGAGCGTAAAACCGTCCTTCCCCCCAAGACCGATTGTTGTTGGACTTTTTTGTTTTTCAGTCAACAAAACCAATCAACCAACCACCCAAGCCCCCCAAGCCAGCCAGAACCCAAAGGCCAAGCCAAGCCCCCAAAACCCGAACCTACTCAGGCGGGGGGTTTTTGCCCCAAAACCCTTTTTCATCGGGCCCGGGGCCACCTCTCGGGTTTGGGGCCCGGGCCCATCCCTCAAAAAAAACCCCCTTTGCCTTGGTGCTTTGGGCAAACCCCGGTTTTAAAAACCGGCCCTTCCCCCCTTTAAATCGACGAACCGGAAAACCCCCATTTTATGTGAAAAAGCAGTGGGGGAAAAAGATCGCTTCTGGGGGGAGGCTGTTATTAAGGCCTCCTTTTTCAAAACCAACTGCAAAAACGCGGGCAAAATTTTTGGGCCCCTGAGTTTCTTTTAAATGGCGTTTAATAAACCGTTTTGTCATTACCGTGAAAAAATTTTATCCATTAATGTCTTGGTTTTGGAAATTTCCCTAAACAAGATTTCCCAAGTAAAAGGGTTTAATCCACAAACCACCATGGTTTTCCACTCATCCACGGGAATTTGAAAATTTCGGGAAACAACGCTAAATTGGCCCCAATGGGAAAACTTTTTTTGCAAAAGATCAGAAATCAGGGGGGGAAATCCCTATGTACTTGCAAAACCCCTTACAGCTCTATTAAAAAAGGGCCAAAATTCACAAAAACCCCCCAAATCCTTACACTACCCTTAATCAGCTCAACTACCCCAAAAAAAGGGAATAAAAATAGCCCCCAATTTAAAACAAAACTTGCTCTTAAAAGAAAATAAATTTTTCCATTTGAAGAAGAAATTCTGCCCCGGGGGCCCAAAACCCCAAAAACACACACCCACACAAAACACACCACACACACACACCACACCACCCCATACAGACACACACACACACACCCAACCCAGCAGAACCCCCCAAAAACACAAAATCCCAATGCCCCACACACAAACACACCCCTAAAACAACACACACACAAACACACACCACACACACACACACCCACCACACACACAAAACACCACACATACACACAAACAACACCACACACCATCCCAGACACCAAAACACACCCCAAACCAAAAAGAAAAGCCCCCCACAAACACTTACTCCCACCGGCCCACACACAACCAACTTTTAAAACACCCCCCACCCCCCACACACCACACACACCCCCACACACCCCCACACCACACACACACACACACCACACTTAAAAAATTTCAGAAAAAGCTAAATTCGTCAAAGTTTTATTCCAAATTTTCCAACTTTTTTTTTTCAGGGGACATAAATGTAAGAAAAAAACCAAAAGCTAAATAAAGGTATTTAAAATTTTTCATTCTTTTTTAAACGAAAAATTTAAAGGTTTGCTCCATTTTTTTAAAAATTTAACCCTTTTCTTTTTTCCAAACGTAAGGTTTATTTCCTGAAAAAAAAAAAGACGAAACATAGGGGGGAGCCAAACCCAACGGACAAAGGAAAGAAGAGAAAAAGACCCCTTTGGGTACCCGCCAATTAAAAACCCAAACCCAATTAACCAAAAAAAAAAAATTTAAAAGAAAAAAAAAAAGAACAGAAAAATTTAGGGGGGGAAGGGGGGGAAGAGGGGATGATCTTGGTTTAGGGGGGGAAAGGAAGAAAAGGGGGGAAACGGAGGGGGAAAAAGGGGGAAAGGGGGAAAGGGTTTTTTTTTTTAAAACTTCAAAAAAAGAGAAAAAAAAAGGATCCCTTTTTCCCCTTTGATCTTTTTTACAGCCTTTCCCATTTGCCAAATTCCAGGTTCCCCAAAACAACAAAAACCAAAATTGTCTGTTCACAGCTTTGGCATCAAAAATTTCCAGGGTTTTCAGCCCAACGGGGTCATTATGAGGCCCCCCCAAAAACAGACTTTGCTTGCTGCAAAAAATCCATTTTAGTGGCTCCTGACCTGCCTCAGCAAATAAAAGGACTTTCCCCCCTAGGCAGTTTAACGGTGACAAAAAATCGTTTTTTTATGGACCCAACATAAGGGATCCCCCACCCGATCCTTCCCCCCCCCCTCTCTGGAGCTTTTTATGCCAAAAAAAAGAAAAAAAGAAGTTCGGCAAAAGGAAAGAGATTTGCAATGAAGAACAAAACCACATCCCATCCCTTGTTTTTGGAAAACGGGCCCAAAACAACAGGGAATAGAAAAGAAAAGGGGCGGAAAAGTAAAAATTTTTTAAGAAAACCCAATTATTAGCAAATTTTAAGGGTTTTTTTAAAATTAACAAAAAATGGTGATTTTTTCTTTTAAAAAATTTAAACAAAAAAACAAAAGTTGTTTAAAAAAAAAAAAAAAAGGGGCAAGGATTGGTTTTTTCTTTGACCACCCGATATTTTACAGTTTTTTTTGCTACACTTAAAAAGAAATAAATTTAACATCCAAATAAAGATTTTTTTTTTAAAAATTTAAAAAAAAATTTTGGAATGACCCTCTCCCTTCGAGCCCGGGGGGGAAAACTTTTTTTCCCTTCTTTTTTTTGTCCTGTTTTAAACTTCCCACAAAAGACTTTGCTCGTTGAAGTGTCATTTTAAGTCTTAAAAAAATTTTTTCAAACTTTTCAGCAAAATACAAAACCCAAAGGAGCAAGCTGATGGGGGGGGCTTTTTTTCTGTGAAACCTTTAAACGATGGAACCCCATGGTTTGGGCCCCCAAATGAAAATGTTAGTCTCCCTGGGGCTTTTCCCATTTTTCCCCTTTCCCCAAATAGTATAGACAAATTCCTTTTAGTTCTTTAAGCCTTATTCGAAAGAAAAAACCAAAAACTTCCCTCTAAAAAAAAAAAAGCTTTTTTTTGGAATGTTTTTAGATTGTTTTGAGGGGTTTCCCCATATTTAAATTTTGTCGGCGGGCCACCACTTATAAATCCTTCGTGGTTTTTGTGTTGAGTTGCCTGTACTTGTGGGTATGTTTACGGTGGGGTATGGAAACAGTTTTTTACTCTTGTAAAATTTTTTCATTTCATAATTTTTTTTTTTTGCCCCAAAACCTTTAAAATTTTTTTATCAAATTGCTTTACTTCTTTCCTTAACTTTTTTTTCACTAAAAAATTTTGGGGTGGGTTTACCCTTTAAAAAACAGTTGGGGTTTTTCCTTTTTTTTTTCTTTCTTTTCTTTGTAACAAATCTAAAAGAAAAATTGCAACAAAAAACTTTCAAGGCATTGTAAAAAAAGGGCACCCCCATTCTGCGAAATTTGGGGAGAAAGTGAGGGGCCCCATTCTTCTTTTCTTTGTCTTGAATGTTGTTTGTCTTAAATTTGAAGAGCCCTTTTGGGAAAAAACGCAACATGATTTGTCTTGTATTTTGTTTGCCCTCGCTTTTTGGGTGGAAATTTTTTTAAATTTTACCGCAATCAACTCTTTTTTAAAAATTTTTCTTAGGGTTTCTTTGGGAAAATTTTTTTTCCCCTGTTCATTTTTTTTTTTTTTCTCTTTCATCTTTTGTTTTTTTTCCCCCCAACTATTTACACCCCTCTCAAGTGGCTTTTTTTTCCTTTCCCCAAAAAAAAACCCCAATCTCCCCCCCCCCCCCCCTTCCCACGCAACACCCCAAAATTTTCTTTTGCCCTCACCTCCACTCCACAATCTGACGCTCAAAATTTTTCAGGTCCCTGGTCACATATGGAAATTCTATCAGAAAAAAACATTGCATTCCCCGCTGAACCCTTTTCCCCGTGGGGGGTTCAGTGTTCCCAAGTTTTGATTTCATTATGAAAGATAAAACTTACTGCCCCCCCCCCACCTTAGCGGCCCCAATTAAACCCCCTTAGTAAACGGAATTTTTGGTGTTTTTTCTAAAAAACCCGTATTTTATTCCCTTCTTTTTCCCAAAAATTTTTTTTTCTTGCTTTTAGTTTTTTTGTACATGAGTTTCTTTTTTGCCCTTCCAAACCCAAAAGAAAACCCTTTGGGGGGCCAAAGCTTTCAAATTTTTTTTTTTAAAGAGGGACTAAAAAAAGGGTCACTCGCATAAGGGAAATTTGGTGGACCGGGGATTTTAAAAAAATGTTAACAAAATTGTGAATCACCCGGAACCCCGGGCTTGGAACTGAGCAAAAACTTAGGGTTTACTGAATGTTTCTTGTTTCTTGTTTGAGAAACGCGGGGCTTTTTGTGACTGTTGCTTTTTTGGGCTTTGAAAAGTTTCCCAAAAAAAAAACATTTTTTTTTGGAAAGGGAAATCTGTTTTGGGTTTCCACCCAAAAGGGTTTTAAAAAACTCCTCTTCAACAGTACATATATTGATCTTTTTTTTCTCATTTTTGGGATGAAGGCAACAGGCCAAAAAATTTAAAGGGTCTTGCCAGGGGTTTAAAAGATGGATGGGTTGTTCAAATGAAGAGCATGGTATTCAAATTTTTTAGCAAATAACAATTTTTTTTTAAAAAAAAAAAAGGATTTGGGAAAGGGAAAAGTTATCAAATTTTAACCCAATCCTACCCCTTAAGGGCCCGGCCTAAATTTTTAAAAAAAAACCATAAACGCTTTAAAATTTTTCTTAAACACTTGGGAAAAATAACTTTCTTTTGGGCCAAACCCCAAACCTCTTTCTTTGAGTTTGGGTATTTTCCGGGTCTAACCATTTTTTGGTTAATTTTTGGCCCATTTTAAGGCTGCTTTTAAATTTTGAAAAAAAAGGGGGCATCTCCAATAAGGTAAAAAGACCCTTTTTTAACAGCAAAACGACGAAAATTTCTTCCCGGGAAACTTAAAAAGGGCTTTTTTAATCTTTCCTTTTTTGACAACTTTCCCCCTTGGGGGTTGTCTGCATGTTTTTTGGGGCCTTGTTTGACATCCCAAAAGACTCCCACTTTCTTGGGGTGAATTCCAATGTTTCTTTAAAATTTTTGGGGCCCAAATTTTCTTTATTCAAACACACTCAAACGAATTCAGTAAAATGTCACATTTACCACTTCCAGACGCCTTGGCTTAAGGCTGTGTCAGACCAATTGACATAGGCCAGAACACCAAGGCTACATCAAAATGTTGTTATGCTCTGCATAGTTATGTGGGGATTGTCTTCAGTCGTGACAAGCTCCTAGCATAACACAGTCTCCAAATCCCCGAAGTCGGAGTGTGGCTGCCCATGTGGCGGGGTAATCAAAAACGGTCACACACGTAATGTTCTCATCCCAGCTGATGCATTTGTGCCATAGTGTTCAAATGCTTCGGCTGTTCGGATGATCCCTGGAGTCTTTTAGCCAGGGTACGACAACAACAACAACAACCACTTCCAGAAATCCTCAAGAAGTGGCTCTCACAAGAGAGGAAACCATTTGGGGAGACAAGCCCAGTATAGACAAAGTCAACATTGTTCATTAAAAAAAGCATTCAAAGGGAGGATCTTCATTGAAAGAGACTTAAATTTAGTGGTTTCAATGCATGCTTTCATTGGTCACCAATGGTGTCATAGGTGTCAACCATTCTGCAGTCTCAAGGCTTGTAACCTGTATAAGCCGGCCATGTATGTACTTACTTCTATTTCTTTTGTAGTCTTATAGACTGAACAAGAGTTACAGAACATTAAACCTTATGAAAACAGAAGCCACACACTACATGTGCATAATTCCAATCATCAACCAATCAAGGCTCAATGATCCAAAAGTGACCTCTCACTGGAGGCCACATGCACATAGGTTGATTCTATGAAAGACATTATCTGCTGATGAGCTCAAAATTCTGGCACAAATTTCCAACTTACACTTTGAGAAAACATTCATCAGAATTTTCATTTGTTTGTTTGTTTCACCTCTACAAACTGATTTTTTTCCAGTAAACAAATTACGATACAGCGGTAGTGGCCCAAAATACTGACTTTCATGTTCAAGTGTAAAGGCAATCTGTACTGGCTGACACCTATGTGATATACACACTGAGCATATGAGTTGACATTTTGCACCCAACAGTCATAATCATGCATAAGTGAAGGAGTTATTTTGCTGAATGTCATATACATGACGGAGTTATTTCGCTGCATGCTATATGCATTGACCATATGAGTTGTCATTTTGCATCCCAACAGTCATCATAATTATGTTTAAGTGAGGGGGTTATTTTGCTGTATGTCCAAAGAATAATGTACAAACATGCTTGAAGAGGAAAAATAAGGATCCTGGACAAGATTTTTCATTACTATAGCATGCCTCTAGATAAACCTGAAAAATGAATTTCAGTTTTAAGAATACTATAACATGCTTTTAGGGTAGAAATTAAGTTAGATTCAAAATCAATTTTGCTATTTTGGAATGAAATATAATACCTTGTTTCAGACAGTAACCACCTTACAACAGATAAAATGCAAATGCTGATGATGGATAAGGATGGCATTAATGATGAAAATGGAGATGATGATGATGAAGAGAAAGAAGGCCACATGAAAGGGACCATCATCATTATCATCATTGTGATCATCAGAACAATCCTTTCAAATCAAAAATATTCTTATAAAATATGAAAAAAAATGGATAGCCCCTTTCTAACAACCAATTAAGCAGTGCTACACATATCATTAAACATTTTGTTAAATATACGAAAAATTGATATTCCAATTGTCAGCAGACTTTTAAATGTGGTCTCATTCATGAATTCACATTATGGTGTTTCTTCCACGGTTTTTATCAAAACAAAATGGTAACAGATCTGATGGATGCTATATACAGTTTGATTTTAGCCTCATGTACGCTCACCCCATACTTCAAAGACACATATCTTATTTGAAAAAAAAATGGAAGGGAAAGAATGGAAAACTGCACAAGAATATGATCATTTGTCACTACAAGATGATGATCTGTGAATAACCAGTACTTTACTGTCAAGCTAACGAACTCCAACATAATTCAAACACACACCTACCCACCCCCAAACGCAAACATGCCAACTTTTCAAAGCACCTCCATCATTTTAGTTCATCTATACTCACTTGTCTATTTCTTTGTCTTTTGTTTCTTCAGGTCTCTCTCGTCGTTGGCCTTCTTCACTGCACTGGCCTCTTGGAATCATTTTTCTAGGTAGTAAAGGCAGGTTTTTGTGACAAGCGTCTGTTTTGTACATCCCTTTTCCCCACTCTCCCTCCAAACCAGCTTTCATCCTCATACCTCCCCCTTTTTCCCCCCCTTTTTTTTTTCCTTTCTTTTCCCCCTTTCCCTTTCCTTTTTTC
>JAFLJL010000046.1:0-5000 GCA_018398815.1 Conus ventricosus | reverse complement strand
GAGCCTTCAGCAAACTTATAGTCTCCAGGGGGAGACAGTCTCCAAAGGGGAGGTATTTCGAAACCTGATTGTTTCTCTTCAGTGACCTCGGAAAGTGCTAACTTGATCTCTCTGCCTTTGGTATTGCACACCAGCCTTTTTCTGGGGTGGCATTCTGCTTAAAACCTAAAAAGGCAGAGGAGTCAAGTTAGGACTTTCCGAGGTCACCGAGGGGAAACAACCAGGTTTCGAAATACCGGTATCTGACCAGGAGTTATGATATGTTAGCGAGTTTCCTCCCTTTGGAGATTGTTTCTCCCTTGGAGACTATAAGCTTGCTGAAGGTTCATTTTGAGAAGCTTTATTATTCCCCATTCACCCACTCAAGCACATACCATTAGTTAGGCAGAATGATCTACCACTGCATATATGAATGCTTATCTCCCTTTTCTTTCTTCAATCTAAGACATAAGAGCAAGCTTTGTTTATAGCTTAGTATTTCGTGCAGTTATCGCAACACCAAGCTGCTCTGTAAGTTGCTGGAATGGTGCTCAGTTACTTATCCTTGGAATGTATTCGTTCATTGTAATTCAGTCCATTATGGATTCCTTCCAAGACCTGGCCCTCAGCACTTGTGTCTGAAGATGTTATCTTTTTATATGTTCTACTTCTCACAAGAAAATGTAGATTGTTTTGCTGTTTCATGATTTTCTTTTGCTTTTTGGGTGGCACCTTTGTTTGGTTTTTTGAAAACTCAGCAAACATTCCATGGCATTGCACACCAGCCTTTTTCTGGGGTAGCATTCCGCTTTAAACTTAAATAGGCAGAGAAGACCAGTTACCACTTTCCGCTGTCATTGATGAGAAACAATCAGGTTTCGAGATTCTTGTATCTGACCAGGAGTTATGATAGTGAGCTTCTTCCTCTTTGGAGTTTGTCTCCCTCTTGGAGACTATAAGCTTGCTCAAAGATCATTTTGAGAAGCATTTATTATTCCCCATTCATCCACTCAGGCACATACTGCTAGTTAGGCAGATTAATCTACCACAGCAGATATAAATGCTTATCTCTCCCCCCCCCCCATTTGTTTCAATCTAAAACGTAAGAGCAAGCTTTGTTTATGATTTGATATTTCTTGCAATACCAAGCTGTTCTGTAAATTGCTGGAATGGTGCTCAGTTATCCTTGGAATTTATTACTTCATTACACACACACACACACACACACACACACACACACACACACACACACACACACACACACACACACACACACACACACACACACACATACACACACACTCTCTCTCTCTCTCTCTCTCTCTCTCTCTCTCTCTCTCTCTATATATATATATATATATATATATATATTATATATATATATATATATATATAAATAATGATTAAAAGCAAATCTTAAAACCAGGACTACAAATTTGTTTCGAGGTCTTTCCTCTCTTCAGATCCCGTGCCAATCCCCTGCTACTGACCTCGATCGTATATATGTGTTTTGTGGTCCAGTTGGGTTGGGTTGCACGTGTTGTGCAAGGGGGGGCCCTGTTAGGGTTGCGAGTCTTTCTTTCTTTATTGAGTATGGGGGGGGGGGGGGGTCCTATCAGGGTTGCTATTTTATACTTGTTGATAAAAATTTCCTTTTGTGCCTGCAACTGTCTACGATTTCCACTCTTGTGTTCAATGTAGCCATACTAGGTTTGCATAGAATCATCCCCTTTTCTGTAGTCAGGAAAGCTAATCAGGTTATCTGCGATGCGGGAGTCTCGCCTTGTTTCACTTACATCAAATCTTGTATTGAATGGGGTGACTGTTTTAAGAGTGATGAGATTTCATAGACCTTATTAAATAAATGACAGACATTGAGGTGTCCAAGTTTAAGTCCTGGGACAGCGGGGTTGTGAGAAGGCATGGGTAGTAAGGGAACAGTGATACGAATCGACGAGGAAGACAGTTTTCACGCAAAAAAAAGACACAGAAAATTATAGATCAATAAACCAGAATACAGGCGAGAAAGGTAACGTTTGTGGATAACGCACAATGATGACAAACGCACAGAAAGAAAGGATTACTATTATCAATAAAGACAGATAACAGAACGTATCTTTAGAAAATTCAATAAGCCAGTAAAACAACAAACAACAACAACAAGTAATGGTTGAAGCACGGTGTCAAACAAATAGAAAGAAGGATAAACAAAGTATTAAGCTTAAAGCAATGAACGACGATAACACATACACGCCAAAAATAAGATAAGAAAAGAAAATCAATATTTACAGCGGTGCAAAAAAAAGAGATGAGATCAGGGCTACGAGCACAGTCCACCTTAGAACAGATTTAAAGCATGTAGATTAAGAAAAGGGAAACAAACGAAAACAAAAAGAAATAAGAAAAAAATGTTTTTATATATATATATATATATATATATATATATATATTTGTTTGAAGCATCAATTATTTTTTTTAAGATTTGGCATACAAGAGTAAGATAGTTTGATGGTGTTCCTATTGAATATTTTGAAAAGTTTATGGTCTTTCTGGAACGATTCTGTTAGTATTTTGAAGAATTCTTTGCCAATGTTGGTTTTCACTCTACAGAAAAATTTGTACGCAATCTAAGATGGAGGGCTTTCTTTCACCTCAACCCTAAAGCACAGCAGGAAAAGACAGACACATATGGAATCAACTCATGGAGATCTCCACCAGTTATTGAAGAGATGAGGAGTTTTGAGGAAAGATTAAAAAGCATGATCTCCACCATTAAATTTAGGAAAATAAACAACAACTTTCAAAAATCTCTGAGCAGCAATATAAAAGATATAATGCATGATAAAAGAATATTTGTCAAAGCAGACAAAACTAGTAATTTTTACAAAATAGAAGTAAAAGATTACGAGCAGCTCCTCATCAAAAGAGAAGCATTTATAACACTGCTAAAAGAGAAGCATTTATAACACTCAAAGATCATAAACCTAATTTTCAAAACAACCCTCATGTAGACTGATCACCCCACAAAATCTAGGAACTAGGAAGAGTAAGCAAGCAAATCCTAGAAAAAATAGTAGCCAATGCCAAATCAAATCTTGAACTGAACCTTTGGAAAAACACTCATGAGGTGGTGCAATGGTTCCAAAAATTAAACAAACAAAACAGAACAGCCTTTATCGCATTCGACATTGTGGATTTTTATCCATCCATCAATGAAGAACTGCTCAGGAAAGCAAATATACTGAGATAACAAATAGAGAATGTAAATATCTATGTTCAAGACCACCCATCTTATTTTGCACGAAACCCCCCCTTTTCACATCCAAATCACGTCCATCACATGTACAGTTTTGGCCAATATTAACACATGTTTTCCAAAAAAATTAACACGCAAAACCGCCAAAAATTGACGCAATCGTTCATTTAAAAACGGGGGCTAGCGTGCTAGATAAGATATGGTGATTGTGAACAAAGATATTTACATTCTCTTCCAGTGACATAAAATGAACTAAACAACTATATGGTTTGACGGTCTTAGAACGTTTCCAATCAATATTGATCGTCGAGCACGCGTGCAACGGACCATGCAAACAAGACCCGCTTGCACAGGAGGCCTGCATCACGCGATGCGGCTGGACGTGCACACGTGTGCAGCTCAGCCAATCGACAGGAGGTATGACATCATTTTCTGTGGGGTCGGTCCGTGCTGTCATTTATGCAGTGAACAACCCAGGTGTCTAGACGTGCGGGCGTTTTCTCTCTCTCTGAACAATGGCTGATTCGAGTTTGGAGGCTGGCCCTTCTTCACAAGAAACCACAATGGACAACTGTAGTGTGTGGACATATTTCTGCTGTGTGTGTGTGTTAATATCTGATATCTCTCAAAATGGAAAGTGACAATTCTCTCAGTTCGAATGATTCTCAGAATACGCAAGAATTAGACAAACAAATTGAAGAATGCTTGGCGCCTACAACTGGATTGAGTCAAGAACTCGAAAATTTTACATTGTCCGAAGAGTCTACAAGTCAAGAGTCTCCTTTTAATGTGGAGCAACAAGAAGCTATTGACGACCATATTAAATATTATGCTGATATGATAATCTACCTCAGCATAAGAAAAACCGGTGATGAAAAATCAATGCCAAAAAAAACCAAAAAGCAGCCTAGCTTTTCTAGAATCTTCTGAAAAAGACAAAACTATCATGACAATAACCGAGCTGGATACTTTCCTTAGGGGAAAACTTGTGCAAGATGATGAGACTGTTGTATCAGAGGATGATGTCGGGAAATTTAATAGATGTAAAAGCGTTCATGACATGATTCCTTTTGTGAAGAAAAGCTGGAAGGTTGTGAAATTTAATCAACGAAAAACCATGCACCATTCACTGATTTTGGGTTATCAGCTTGGAAAAGCAAAAAAAGTGTTTCAAAAATCAAAAACAAAGAAGCAGTTGTGGACATCTTTTGTTAAAGAAAAATGTCTCATTCATGATTCATATGCAAGAAGGATGATTCTGCTGTCAAACGCCTTTTACCACTTCCCCAAGTTTCATAAACTGGGAATGAGTTTTGATGATTTACTGAACAAACGCCATAAAATTCTAACCTACATGTCTGAGAATGAAGAATTCAGAAAGTTCTGGCAATCTGAAGTCTGATTGCTTTCAAGCTTTGGTGGACTGGTAAAACCGTTCGAATCCGAACGGTATCTAAAAATAGTTCTGACATTCTTGTTGTTGCCCACACTGATTGCTTTCAAGCTTTGGTGGACTGGTAAACCTTCGGATCCGAACGGTATCTAAAATAGTTCTTACTTCACCTGCTTCAACGTCCTGCTTCAACGTTTCACCTATTCAACTGCTTTAAGGCTGTCTCAGATGGCCGCTGAGAGAACTTTGAAGAGATCTTGTGATTATTGATTCAGGACTCTGATAAGTGGTTTTAGTGGCTGTCTCGAATTTACGTCGCTCAAGTGCGAACCACAAAAAGCCCCTTCACATCCCTGCAAGCCCTCCTGTTTA
>JAFLJL010000045.1:5000-10000 GCA_018398815.1 Conus ventricosus | reverse complement strand
TGAGTGCACAACTCTGTAAACTTTTTGGTGATCGGTCAAGAATCATAGATCTCGGTTCATCTGTTGCTAATCTTTCTGTGACCACATATGTGCAATGTCCATGGACAGCGTCTGGACATTATTTGTCTGTAATACCTTTGGCGCTCTGAATCGGGGCAGTGGCATGCTTTTACCGTGAGTGCTCAAAATGTTCCATACAAGCTCTCAGAAGCTGTTCACAGAGGGGGAAAAAAAGATGGTGACGACAGTAAGTCAGATTCCTTTTCATATATTTCCATCTATATTTGTGATTTCATTAATCTTTAATTTTCGGGCCATGATAAAACCACTTTCTAATCGATTTTGCTGTTGGAAGATCTGTTTAAATTTTGAAAAACAAAAATGTCTGCTAACTGACAACAACGTGAGAGATCTCCCGGTTGAACGCTTTTTAAAAAAAAAAAAGTATTGTTGAACAGACAGAGAGATTGTTCTTTCAAAACTGTAACTAAAGTTTTGTCTGGGCCAGCCTGTTCGCATGTAACGCTGTATGTGCGTATAACCACGTTTATCCCGTGCAGCACAGCGTTGTAAACAGGTGGCCACCGGCAACATAACGCACACGCCTAATTACATGTCCCGCAGTACATTCCGGCAGACAGGAAGGGGGGGGGGGGAGGGGCGGGACAGGAGGCAGGACCAGAGTGGAGCTAGGAGAGGGGAGGGGGGGGGGTCAGTCACAGTCACGCCAAGAAAGAACCTGACTGCATTCCTACCAACTTGCAAAACGCTAAGCGCGGCATCAATCGGATTCTTGAATTTGTCCCAAGGGAGGTCATGTGTTCGGCGTTTCTCTCGGCGACCCAGAATGAACTGGTAGGTAATGGCGTTGGCATCAGACCAGCTACACTCAAAGTCTCACCGTCACTAAGGCCAATGAGAAAGCCGCGTGGGAGAGCGTGGACTTCTGCTACGACCAAACTGAATCTGAAATTCATTCTCTGATTCAGATCTGAACCCAAAATACACTAGGTTCGTCCTCGAGTTGCATTCTGCCTTTCCATCAAAGCCCGCTTAAACCAGTTGTGCAGTTTGTTTAGTTTTTTTTTGTTTTTGTTTTTTTGCTTTGTTTTGTTTCGTTTTATTTTGTTTTGTTTTGCATAATTTTGTTGGCAGACAGACGTCATACCAGAAAACACGAGTGACAAGATATCTTTTTTTTCCACGAGGAGAGGGGAACGTAAAAACAGCAGGAAGACTTGCTGGGGGAAAAAACATAAGGCAAAACTGGTGTTTCTGGAGATATCTCTGAGTTTCTTTCCCAGGGATCTCTGCTGGCTGAGCGACATAGTCTCTTGGACACTGACTTCATTGCTAGCTAGAGAGAGGGAGAGAGAGACAGACAGACAGACAGACAGAGCAGAGACAGACAGACAGACAGATGTCTGGAAATAAGATTCTTTATCTTTTTAAAATCTTTTTAGTCTTCCATAAAAGCAGAATGGAATTGTGTTTAAGGTTTAAAAACTGAAAAGGATTTTGTTTTTCTAATGATGTCCCCTGCAATTTTTCTTTCATCAGCGTATCATCAGTAGACATATCCCCTTCATTGGACAATTCACATCTTGACGGACAAGCTTTCGTTTTTCTTTGTTTTTCTTTTTTTTTCTTTTTTTTTTTGTTATGCCATTATTGCAGCACAGACACGTGTATGAGCAAGTGTGTATGGTTGCATGTGTGTGTGTTTTTTGTGGGTGCGTGCGTGCGTGCGTGTGTGCGTGCGTGCGTGTGTGTGTGTGTGGTGTGTGTGGGTTTCGTGCGTGCGTGCGTGCGTGCGTGCGTGCGTGCGTGCGTGCGTGCGTGTGTGTGTGTGTGTGTGTGTGCACGCGCGCGCGCGTATGTGTGTGTGTGTGTGGTGAAAGACCTCCTATAAAGCATGAACATTGTTTCCTTGAGTAGCTGGGTAGCTAATGAAAATGATGTTTGCTCATTTGCACACATAGCTTCTCTCCCTCACCAACTCCTCCACTCCCCCACCCCCCCATGCTTTTCCCTTTCCTTCCGTCCTTTGGCCATACTCTTCCCCACGTCTATCCCTCCCCAGACATTATTTTTCCGAATTAGGTTCTAACCAGTCAGCATCATTAATACTTATCTCATTTACACAATACATGGCTTTCCCCAAAAACTTTGCCTATTTGAACGTTGTCTCCACACCCCAACCCACAGTGTAAGTCCACCCCAATGCTGTGCGATAGAATTAACCCACTTCCGCGCCAACCAGTGTCTGTCATCATATCAAATCATTCCATGCAAGATAGGGACTGGGGTTTGCTACCAACTACAGTAGTTGTAGCTAGGCGTGTTGTTACTGTCTGGATGGACTTCATAACATTTCAGTGTGCAAAGGAGGTTGATTATGAACAGGGGGAGGAGGGGAAGGGGAAGTGAATGGGGGGTGGGGGGCGCCTACCTTCTCTCCAGAGCTGTAAGTCACAAGAATTCCATTGTTTTCCAGACATGCCTTTCGAGCTAGGTTCCCACCCAAATCCATTTTCTTCCTGAATGACGACAACCCAGACTAAATACGATCTCAGTTTTTTTTTTTTTTTCTGGGTTTTTTGGGGGGTTCAACCTCTAGAAAGAATGCCAAGTTGCATCTTGCGTATCAGTTCCTTATTTACTGCGGTGATGTATAAAGTGCATTGTCATAGTCTTTGCTTTTGGTTTTGGTGTTTTTTTTTTATGATATACGCTCTTCGACTTCGTAGTCCCTTTCGCTGGTCAAACTGACTATCAGACAAGCAATCAAAGAGCACGCTTACAAAACACGTTATGGAAGAGTTATTGTTGTGTAAACGATAGTTCCTCTGCAATCTGTTGGGTGTTTTTTTTTTCCCCTTTAATGCTTGTACTGATCAATGTTAACCTGCAGGCAAATTTTCTTTATTTTTACGACTTTACTCTCTCTCTCTCTCTCTCTCTCTCCTCTCTCTCCTCTCTCTCTCCTCTCCTCCCCTCTCCTCTCTCTCTCAGGCAGATATTCTTTATTTTTAAAACTTAAATCTCTCTCTCTCTCTCTCTCTCTCTCTCTCTCTCCCTCTCTCTCTCTCTCTTCTCTCTCTCTCTCAGGCAGATATTCTTTATTTTTAAAACTTAAATCTCTCTCTCCTCTCTCTCTCTCTCTCTCTCATCTCTCTCTCTCCTCTCTCTCTCTCTCCTCTCTCTCTCTCAGGCAGATATTCTATTATTTTTAAAACTTAAATCTCTTCTCTCTCTCTCTCTCTCTTTTCTCTCTCTCTCTCTCTCTCTCCTCTCTCTCTCTCTCTTCTCTCTCCAGGTAAGGAGGGTCGATTGGGAAACGCGATAGCGTGCATGTAACTAAAGAAGGCGATGTGAGTGACCATGTCTATGTGTTGGGATGGCGCGGGTACACGACCGTAAGAAACGATGAAATGTTGATACGGTTCAAAACGACCCCGTTCTTTCTTTCCTTTCTACTCTTTTTCTTTCCTTCCTTTCTTTCCTTCACCCAATGGCACAGCCGATTCTTTCCTTCACCCAATGGCACAGCCGATTCTTTCCTTTACCCAATGGCACAGCCGATTCTTTCCTTTACCCAATGGCACAGCCGATTCTTTTCTTTACCCAATGGCACAGCCGATTCTTTTCTTACCCAATGGCACAGCCGATTCTTTCCTTTACCCAATGGCACAGCCGATTCTTTCCTTCACCCAATGGCACAGCCGATTCTTTCCTTTACCCAATGGCACAGCCGATTCTTTCCTTCACCCAATGGCACAGCCGATTCTTTCCTTTACCCAATGGCACAGCCGATTCTTTTCCTTCACCCAATGGCACAGCCGATTCTTTCCTTTACCCAATGGCACAGCCGATTCTTTCCTTTACCCAATGGCACAGCCGATTCTTTCCTTTACCCAATGGCACAGCCGATTCTTTCCTCACCCAATGGCACAGCCGATTCTTTCCTTTACCCAATGGCACAGCCGATTCTTTTCTTTACCCAATGGCACAGCCGATTCTTTTCTTTACCCAATGGCACAGCCGATTCTTTTCTTTACCCAAGGGCACAGCCGATTCTTTTCTTTACCCAATGGCACAGCCGATTCTTTCCTTTACCCAATGGCACAGCCGATTCTTTCCTTTACCCAATGCACAGCCGATTCTTTTCTTTACCCAATGGCACAGCCGATTCTTTTCTTTACCCAATGCACAGCCGATTCTTTTCTTTAACCCAAGGGCACAGCCGATTCTTTTCTTTACCCAATGGCACAGCCGATTCTTTTTTACCCAATGGCACAGCCGATTCTTTTTTTTACCCAATGGCACAGCCGATTCTTTTCTTTACCCAATGGCACAGCCGATTCTTTTCTTTACCCAATGGCACACCCGATTCTTTTCTTTACCCAATGGCACAGCCGATTCTTTTCTTACCCAATGGCACAGCCGATTTTTTTCTTTACCCAATGGCACAGCCGATTCCTTTTCTTTACCCAATGGCACAGCCGATTTTTTTCTTTACCCAATGGCACAGCCGATTCTTTTCGTTCAAAGTGGAAATGGTTATAATCAATACATACAAAGAATGCAGCATAATCCGGGAAACAGTTTTCAACGAATGCATACTGAACACGTAAATTCACATTCTTCGGCATAGACATGTGTGTACACTATTATCTCCCCCTTAGAAAATTAATTTGAAAAGTTATTGATAAAGCACCGCCAAAAAAAAAAAAAACGTAGAGAAACGAATCACAAGACAAAACACGACGCGTTTCGACCTCTTAGGTCTTCTTCAGGCAAGATACACAACACTTAGGACAACGAAAATGAAAGAGCAAAATCACTTCTCTTCATCCAATTCGGCGCCGAATCAATCACTTTTCAAATTTGTTTAGATTTCCGCCTGCAGTCGTCTCACTTTGCTACTAGATCTACTTCACTTCAGAAAGCTAAGGCTAACGCGTTTACCGGCGTCGTGATTTTTTTTTCTTCTTCTT
>JAFLJL010000039.1:0-17743 GCA_018398815.1 Conus ventricosus | reverse complement strand
AGTGGTAGAATATCACCTTTTAATCCCTGCTTGATATTTCCCTGTGATATTATGCATCTCAATCCATTTTTGATCATATTGTTTACTCTAGAAATTTAAACTTTACTGCTTGTATCACATCATGATATCCTTCTGTCAATACTGGGATCGTCACATTACCTTTAAAAAATAAAGGTAATACAATAGTTTCTGTCCAGTCATCTGGGAATATACCCTTATCAAACAAAGTGTAAACAGTTTTTTAAAGAAAAGAAGTCAATCACTCGATCACCAGCATTTTTCAGCAGCTCGCCAATAATTTCATCTGGACCAGCGGATTTACTGTCTTTAACTTTCTTATAGCCAATAACACTTCCCTCTTCTCTAGATATTGGGCGGTTCATGGAACTATCATCGTCATATTCATAAAAAAAATATCATCAGTGTTGTCGTTAGATAAAGTGATTTGTTTTCTAAATTTGTTTCAAACAACTCTTAAACATGTTTATACAAATCATCAATTTTATATTGTTACGTGGCTGCTGTCGTTTGAAGAAATTGTATGGACATTTTCCCCCAAACTCCGTTTGATCACTTATCAAATCAACTAACGACCCTAACAATTACTCATTGTGCTGATTTCTTTAAATTTTATTACATTCTTATACTCTCTCCAAGCTATGCAGTAAGCATCACGATCAGAACTATCCTTCGTTTGCCGAAATGTGTTTAGCAATCCTTTTGCTTTCGATTTTCTTATTTTACATTCTTTGTCATACCAATCATTTTTTTTTCATCAGTATTGTTCAAACAGAACTGTTTTCTCCAATGCAAGAACAGTACATTTTAACACATAAAAGAAACATGATATTATTCAAGGCTTCATTGCAGTCACGATCAATCATATCAATAGCCATTTCAAGAGACGACAATGCTTCCTCTGAATGCATTGCATTGACATAAGTATGTTCAAAATAAGGCTTCCAAACAAACCTTCTTTTAATAACTTCACGGTCAAAGACACAGGGTTTAGATTCGGCAATTCAAAATGAAGCTTGACGGGTAAATCATCAGATTCCAATCGTTCTGATACAAAATAAACTGCAAGACGATAGAACAAGTGAAAATTATTCTCAAGATATCAGAAAATAGTCATTTACACTACACCCTGACTCTGAAAAATAAGTGTTTGTGCCCATCGAGGTCCGGGTGACATATTCCATTTAATACAAACAATCCAAGTGAAATACACATATCCAACAAACATTTCCCATAGCTGTTGATTATACTGTCGGAAAAAATTCTTTCCGAAAAATTGGAGCAACTGGCTAAATCAACACTATACTTATCATGCTCATAAAAAATGTTCTGAGAAACATTTGCAGCTCTACTGTTCAAATCTCCAGATAGAATCACAATTATTTTGTTCAAATCAAGCATACAATCGTAAGGCATTCTTCAAGAGAACATATACCGTTGTCTATATCAAAATAAGCATAATACGGTGAACCCTCTGGGGGCACATATCCACAAACATATGACACATATTCTGCTAAATCAAACAAAATTCCGTCAATCAAAAAGAAAAGAGCATTTGAGCAATCTACCTGGAGTTCTCTGACATAGTGCACAAAATCATTCTTAATCAGACGAATTAACCCCCTGAACGTCTGTCCTGTCTAGTGAACTTAATAGCAGGTTTGCTAAACTTAATAGCAGGTTTGCTAAACATAGTATAACCCATACACATATTAAATTCAAGATTTTCCACAGAAGTCTCTACAAGACAATTGTAGTCAAATTTGTACAAAGAAAAAAGAAAAAAAAATATATTGTGAATGTTAGAAAGAATTTCATTAATATTCCACTGCAGGAACAAAAAATATTTTCCATGTGTATCATTTATTTTATCTCTTATCATTCAAACTATGTTTACTTTTGTTACATTGCTCGTTACCTCTTTCATGATCCGACACTGACTGCTCTCTCTCTCATTGGCATAAACAGGGAAAAAAAAGCATTGTCATCGCTGCTACACTTTTTTTTCTTTCGTGACCACCCCCTATTGTTATCCGCAGTAACACCACTGCTTTCTCTGAAATATGTCTCTGCTCTATATTAGAATCAATCCTAGTTCTCTGGTTAGCTGTGTCATTACCGTTGTCATCAGACGGAAAACATGCCCATTTTTCCCTTTTATAACAATACCTTTCACTATAATCAGAGGAAACAAAATCTGAAAGCTGGTTATTCAATACATTCCCATCACTATTTATAAAACTGTCATGCCCCGGCGCCACCACAGAACCCATATTTACACTGCCATAAGCAGAACGTTCACTCACTGTGGCAGCATCATTGTCACCATCGCACACCTTCTTCTCCGCACGGGATTTTTGCACACACCACACTGAAGATAATGGTGTCACTGTACGGCGGCCTCCCCCTATATTATTTCCTTGAGGTTTTGTCCATCACTGTCGTCAAGGTCATATTTCTTCCCCTCGATAAGTAGATGGTCGAAGATCATGGCCACACGTTTTCCCTCACTCTTTATTTTTTGTTTGTTTGCTTGTTTCTTGTTTTGCTTTTTTAAATGAGGGTAAGTCTCCTCCTTGCCTCTCTGACTCCAAGTGAAAAGTCTTCCCCTAAACACCTGTGCTCCCTTAAGCTTATGTCTTGCCTTCAAGGTCTTAGCTTTGTCCTTGCAGAACGTACAGCAAGCGATGACCAGCGAGCTGTTCTTTGAATTCAGGCGGTGGACTCAGTCGAAATGGATGTCTCCAGCAATAACCGGCTTGTCCACAAGCAAGTCATGAACAAGGTTTGCACAGTCTTGCTGGGTTTCATTTTCCCTCCGGAAAAGTCCATGAAAAATCAGGTTGTTTCGTTTTGAACAGCATTCCAGATAATCAAACTTTTCCTCCAAGAAATCCATTTTCTTCCGTAGGCTGTCGTTGCTGGTGCAGAGACAATCACCTCCTGCTTCAAAGAAAGAGAATGTAAATATCTTCGTTCAAGACCACCCATGTTATTCTGCACGAAAACCCCATTTTCACATACAAATCACGTCCATCTCATATCAGTTTTGACCAAATCTAACACCTTTTCACAAACAAAATTAACATGCCAAAACCTCTAAAATTGACGTAATTAGCACAGTAAAACGGGGGTTTCCGTGTAGAATAATATGGGTGATCGTGAACGAAGATATTTACCTTCTATCCAGGCACATAAAATCAACTAAATAGTTATATGGCTTGACACGCCTGCTGCCAGACTGTTCTAATCAATATTGGCCTCTGAGACTGCAACGAAAGCTTGTGTGCAGTGAAGCGTGCAAGCCGCTAGTGAATTATTAATCATCACGTGACGGCTCGCTCATCACGTGTGCACGCTCAACCAATCGGCAAGGAGTATGACGTCATTTTTGGCCGGGGAAAGTCAGATCTCATTATTCAGCGAGCGACCTACCCGTGAGGACGTGTTTTTTAGCTCGCTGCTGCTCAAAACCAACCCAGTCAAAATAGAGCTTAAATCTTTTGGAAGCAAAGCAACGAAAACGTGAAATGACAGTGGGTGAACTGGACGCTTTTTACGTAATTGTTTTGTAGAGCAACTTGTTTATGAGCCGATTGGTGAAGGTTCTTTTATGAAGCTGAAAAACATAACTGAAATTACGCCTGTTTTGCTGAAGGCAGGTTCTGCTGCAAGCCTCTCAGTGAATGCAACAAACGCATGACGTGGGTCTAAAAATAGTAACGGTTATGCATAACCGCCGACTGGCTTGAGCTGTGTCTACGCTCCACTTCACTTACAAAGGCTGCCTTTTCAGGTGGCCACCGATAGAACTTTGAAAGAGATCCTGTGACAGTCTCATTCCAGACCGATTCTAATCAATATTGCTGACTGGGCCCTCTTGCACACCCCACCCCCTGCTCACATACGCACACACATATAACTTCTTCTGATTTTTGCACAAAAACAAGAGAATTATACTTCCAGCGCTATTAACGTCCGCGGGACTGAGCCCTTACTACTTTTCTAATAGCTCTTCTACCTCCAACACTATTAATAAATTAGAACAATCAACTGGCCTTCCATCTTGATTATTTATTTTTGCATCTAATGAATTCAAAGATCCCTCAATTAATTCTTTGAATTCACTGTCTCCACCAAATGTATATAACTGATAATCGCAAAACCCTGCCTTAATTGACGGCAGTGCTCGTAGAACCATAGATGGGTAGCCATTAAACAAATTAGTATCTGTTTTTAACTGTTGTAAATGGACATACAAAATTGGATTCACGAGAAAATCAGAAGGTTTATTACCTTCAAATTGATAAGCATCTTCTCTTGTACTAAATCTATAAGATTTATCGCTACTGTGAAAGCCTAAGTTCGAGCAAGTCCTCTAGGGAAAGTGTACTCTCTTCTTTCTTCTATTGGAAAAATTCATAGTAATTTTTAGGTTTGCCTCGTTAATTCTCAACAGTATCCCAAATTCGCTAAGCACTCTTTTAAAGAACAAAAGTTGTAGTAACCATCAGGTATTGTTATATGGCTTACGTGATTGCCTGCCTCGTCATTAACATTTAATCCAGTTATTTGAGCCCTTCAGATATGTTAACCCACATAAATTAAAACCCAATTTCTTTAAGGAGCAATCCTACAATTCCCGCGCCTATTGTCAATTGGGTACGTTACGAACACACGCTCGTTTGCTTGGTTATACAGATGTACATCTTTTTTATAACTATTAAAAAACTAATTTAAAAATGGAACCTTTTAAATATAACGAAAGTGCTACTTACAATGTAGGAGCGTTTTATAATCGTAAATATTTAGACTTCAGCATCTAACCATTGCAGTAGATGAATCATACGGCGTCCAGTTGGGACTTGTAAACCCACTAACTAAATATTTAAATCCGCCAATAAAGAATGATAGAGTGCCATCAGCATGGTCATCCCGCCTATGACGTTTTAACCAGAATCATTTAAATTTTGCCATTTACTGCGCAACTACTGGCTGCGGGGTTTCATATGCAAACCATTTAAACCACCCTAATCTTTTAGTAAGGTCAGTATATAACTTTCATGTTTATTACCAGTACAGGCGAATACTAACTGAACTAAATGTAATCCTCCCTAACGACAGCGCGTTTAATCCATTCAACAGCCCAATGGACAATAATGCATATGAAAGAATCTGCAACGAATTTAACATTAATCCTTTGACTGATTTTAGACAAAAGTTAGACCGCAATCATGGGTTAGGCACATTATATTTGTGGGGCGTAAAAGAGAATATACTTATGACTACTGGCCTGGCCACACCTCTTTTCAACAAGACAAACAAGTTCGATTGGGATCCATAGAACAAAAACATCCTAAAGCCTGGGCAACATTTGCTTAGATGAAAGTAAAGGCCTAACAATGTCAGGAGTGCAAAGACTTAATGACTCCATACGGACATGGTGTCTATTAGGAGCAACAAGCACAGACCAATCTAGCATACTAGATTAGTCTACAGGGTTTGATGCCAGAAAAAAAATTTCTAGCCAATTTTGAAGATGCTATTAACTCTGCTGTTGATTTGCCTGCCAGCATACAAAGGTATCAAGACGTTCTTGCACATGCTAAGTCAAAGGTTGACTTTGTTGTAGGTCATGGATTTATACTTGCTACCCTCTGACCTTAGACTCAGATTGGCATGATACAGAATTATAACAATGAAATCCTCATAGCTGGAGACGATCAAAACTTAGGGCACAATCAAGGCTTAAACAAAGGCCCGCTCCATCCATTTAAAAAAAAAAGTACCTAGCCCTGAAGAAAGCGATCTAGTTATAAGCGTCCCACAGCCAGAAAGCAGCCCAGAAAGCGCGCCACCTGTTAATCTGCTTCACACTGACAGTCATACTAGCGAAAAGGCAGCCCTCGTTGTGTTTTTAACTTTTACTGGATTAGCCATACTTTATTTCACTAAAAATAATCCAGAAGCTAGCGCTCCTAGCGTCCAAAGATGGTCAGCCATATAACCAGCAACTTTGCCTATAGTAGACAAAACCCAACTAACAACACTGCCTATTATGCCAGGCAGAGCATCAAGTGCTTTGGCTGCTAACTTCTTTAATAGGTTTCCTAAAATGATGTAATTGTTTTCTAATCCAAATTTTAACCAGGCTGAGGTGTTGGAGGTGCTACTGGCCCTGTTGGCGCACTACCTGTTAAAGCATAAACGAGTGTAGAGATAGCAAACCCAACAGCTGTTAATATACTAACTATTGTAATCCCTTGTTCTCTGAACAGTGTCCTTATTCTTTCAGCTAGCACAGTGTTTTCATAAAGTATTCTGTTTATAGTTTCTCTTATTCTGCTTGTTTGTGATGCTAGCTGCGCTCTGTTAGTAGATAGCACTTCTAATCTGGCCGCCCTTTGTGGCCTTAAATCCTGGATTTTCTGCTGTATTCTAGCCTTTTCTTCTCGCCCTAAATTGTTATCGTCTGCATCAGCGAGTTTATTTTTTTTCTTCTTCTATCTCTCTATCTAGCCTCACCAAGTTTTGCTAAATTGTTTGTTAGTTCACCCCTTATTGTCCGAAGAGCCTCATTAAGCCCCAGGATTTCACGCATAGGCAATGGAGAATCGTCAATTGTTTTTAACTGCGTCTCCTCATTAAAACTCGTTTCAATTTCTGCTATTAGTTCATCTGCTGTTCGATTTAATTCTTGAAGAGGTAGTTTTGTATTCAGATTGTGTTGGCAACTCTTGCCCTAATTTTGTAAAAGACAACAGCCTCATGCCTTAAATTGCCAATAAAGTTTAATTGCCTTTGGTCAACAACAGGGAGATCTCTAAGAATTGTGGCCCTGCTTAAAAACTGGGCTGGATCTGGTTTGCAGTAAGTCGTACACTCTTTCCTTACTGGTTCTTACATACAAATGATTATTTTCATCTGTTGAAAAATCAGAAACCCTAAGTGCTTCTGGCTGGTCTCGCCCCATATGGCTATATAATGATTCAATTCTATCTAGCAATCGTATTTGACCTAACCCTACTCCTTGGCCTGCTGCTGCTCCTTCAAGCTCTTCTTGCAATGAAGGGCCCAGTTCTGTTTCATCTTCTTCTTCAATAGGATCAATCGGGTAAAAATCTTCATCCATATTTTTTATTTATATTCTTTTATGTTTTAAAAAAAATGAACTCATACGGTTGTGACCTCGATCCATACAGAAAAGAGAAGGAACCCCATGGCGTAAAAGGTACAAGGCAGACTGTAATTAGTGTAAATACTCCATCAACAGTTCAGCCCGAACAAACTTTAACAGTTAAGTTCCCCGATCTTGGCGCTGACGATGTTATAATGCCAGGCAAACCCCTAAAACTTTCATTCAAAATAAATATTACATCGGCAGATCCTAATGCTAAATGTTGTCACTAATTTAGGCAGACCAATTTTTAAACATATACATGTAGCAATCCAACTGGAGGGCACAGCAGTCTTTGTACTAGGCGAGGCAGACTTTTTTGCCCTCTTTTCTGATCTATGGCTGCCTAAAAAAGAAAGAAAAGAGAAAGTTTATCCCCAAACGGCCTCAAGCACAGGCTTAAAGCGGGGATGCAAAGAATGATGTTAAAGATGAGGCAGTAGCAGAAGCATTTGGCAACAGATTCTGCATCCCTCTAGATTTTGAACTGTTAAAGACGCATATGCCATATTACCAAGGCGCACTAAAAGAAAAACTTACTTATGAACTGACATTTAATCCTAGCGGCTCTGTCGTTCTGTCTGAAGATCCTGACGCTAAATACACAGTCAGCGACATCTCTCTTGAGTTTGATGTTGTTACTAACCCTGGACTGGCCAAACAATCTTAACCCAGTATAAAAGTAAAACGGTTATTTATTATGAAAACGTTATACACTTCGTTACAGAAAATAGAAACAAGCGAGACAACTCTTTGGAACATATATCTAAATAAGTCTTTAAAGTCTTTAAAAGGAATTTTGTTCTATTTACTGAAGGAACAACTCTTTCAGAGAGAATCAGAAGCGTTTTATAATCCAAAAATTTGAGAAGGTTGACTGTGTAAAATGGCAAGTCTGATCAGTTGTATTCAGGGCACGGACTTTTACCTCACCAACACTTCGATGAAATAAGAAAGTTGTTCGCTGGAGGTAGGCAAAGAGATCCTGCAGTTGATCGTGTATGTAAAAAACTTCGCCTTTATGATGTAAGACCCCGAAGACTACTTAATAACCAAATATGGGCTGTGGCTGGATTTTAGATGCACATTTGACAACAGATTGTTTGGAAGTGGAGAAAGGATAGGGCAAGATGGTATAAAAATAAATTTCACAAGAAAGCAGACGGAAACGGCCCAATAAAAATGCACATTTTTATGGTTTGTGATGCTCAGTTAAACATTGAAGAAAACAGGCTAAAAGACACGGCTTATTAAAATGTAGAAGAAATATTCTAATAAAAACAGATGGATAGCTTGAAGTTTCTTCCTAAAGATCCGCACTGTTCTCTTATCTGCAGGATTACTGGGGGTGGGAAAACTGTCTTCGTACTTAATTTGTTACAAACAATATACAGGTTTCATTACGAACACATTGTTATATTCTGCACAACCATTAAGCACAACAAGTCTTACAAAGAAAGGAAGTTTATTTGGACAGACGAGAATGTATTTCTAGTTGATCCTAGCGACAAACTGAGGGGACTGTTTAGAACATTACTATAGGCTATTTGAGGGAACTGAGACGCTTTTTATTATTTATGACTGTTCGGCTGAACAAGACATTGTTAAAAAAAGAAAAGCTCTGTCAAAGCTAGCCTTTAGCGGCCGTCAAAGCATTAGTTTCTGTGTGGCTCTTAACTCAAAAATACAATGCAGTCTTAAAAGACTTTAGATCGCAGTTAAAATCGGTTGTATTATTTTACACTAAGGACACAGATAGCTTTGAAGAATGCTTAAGTGAAAATTATATAATAAGGGACAAAGATGAGTTAAAAAAAAATAAAAAAGCAGTTAGAAAAATCTAAGCACGCTAAGCTATGCTTACGACTGACCCCCCAGTTCAATACGTTTGTTTATTGTAGATTGTTTATTATTTACTGCTTATAACAATTTGTTTATATTAATTTTAATTTAATATTAAAAAGAATGTCTCGGGGGCCAGAATCAAAAACGGAGCTAGCTCCTAAATGCGTTGCAGTAGAGTTAAAAGACCTAGCAGACACAACCGAGTTTGATCTAATAGGAGTGCCAGGAAATGTTTATGGATTTGAGTACACAGATGATGGGGCTTACAAACGAACAGAAATTGAAGACAAAAAACGACAGCAATATCCTACCTAGAAGAGATAAGACATTTAAGGGCAAACGATTTTGGCAAACATGAATACAAACTTCATAAAAGAGAGAATGCTTGGGTGTTGCTTCCTGAAATTGCTTGGAATCTAAAGTTTGAACTACGAAGCCCAATGTATACTTTGATAAGGAAAACAATTTTAGAAAGGCTTTGAATGAAGGCCCCATTCTGTTAGCCTGGTTCCAGGAACACAACAGAAAAAAACAGATTGAATAATTAGACGGGGTTCTGAATATATGCTAGAGAGAAAAAGACCCTTAGCTGAAGTGGGGGGCGACACTGTCGGCTTAGAATTTATCCAAAGCTACTGCCACTACCTAGGCAAAAGACGATGATTTTTCCCCTTATTTATTACCCAAGGGAGGGCGATACTAGTTTGCCAGAACATACGTTAATCAGAGGTATACAAATAAAGGCCGAAAACTTGGATGCTCCTCTTAAGCTCAGTATTGCAATTACTAAAAACGGAGACAAAATAACCCCCCATGTATCATCTGACAAGGTTACTGTGATGGTTGACAAAGACAAACTAACAGTACTCGACTTTATTCTCATTAAGTATGTTGATTTTATTGCGTTTTACTCTGTTAATGAAGTGCTGCCAGAAGGATTAATAAGAAGATATGTGCAAGATTAATTAATAAAATAATCTTATTTAAAAATGGAGGTTCAACAGTTTAGGTTAAAGCAAATAACTGAACTTCAAAAGGAAATAGAAAGCGACTTATGTAAGTATGGAGTTACTAAATGAAATATGCTAAAGCTTTAAATACTCTTTCTTATGTAATTACTGGCTCATCAGCTGTAGCTAGCGTAAGTGCTGGTCTAGTGTTGCTGTTTTAGCCACTGGGGCTGGAGCGCCAGTCTCTTTAGCATTAGGAGGTCTCGGGTTAGGGTTAGGTGCCATGTCTATGATTGTAAGTGCTGTTTTAAAAAAATTAACTCCTAAATTACAAAAGCACACTGCCATTGTTGCCCTAGCATCAGCAAACTTTGTTCATTAAGATTAAGAATAAGCAAATCATTACAGGATGAAAACATTACAGACGAAGAATTTCAGAAGCTTATGGCTGATGGTGAGGATTACAGACGACAAAAAATTGAACTTCAAAAGGAGTGGAGAAAGACTTTTACTTCACGACAGGTAGACACTGATGCAATTAAACAGAACATTGAAAAACAAACACATGATCAGTTAAAACCCAAAATAGGGTAAAAAAAAATAAGTTTAGCAAAAATAAATACTTTTTTTTGTTACCTCACTGTGTTTGGGGGGACAACTTGCAGCTCTTCACGAACAAAGGATCTTTTAGGGGCAGGCTTTTTAGACGTAGTAGCACCGCTAGAAGAGACAGTCTCTCTTAAATAATAACGGAGGGGCTGTTTTCATAATTCTTTCAACTTCATATACATCTACGCTCCATATAGGATCTGTAGCTCTAATTCTAACATCACCTTCCGCCTCTCCAGGAGCATACAAGAAATCTTACTTTTAGTCCAAACGGAAAAGAGTTTTTGAGTCCCTGCACATCTTCAGTAATGCTTTTTTTTTAATTTGATTGCGTTTACTGGCTTAAGGCCTGTTGCTTAAATTCTTCATTGTTCATTACGCGTAAAGACTGCTGGCAACCTCCTAACCCATTGTGTGTTACGCGTTCTGTCCATAATTTTCTCTGTGATATTGATAGGTAAACAGGCGTTCAGCTAGATTCTTATTAAAGTTTTCTACTAGGGGCCTGTGATCGATGGTTGCCTGGGATCCCCTCTTAACTGTAACATGATGTTTTAAAAAAAAGCTGGTTTACAGAACCCTTAAACTCTTTTCCATCATCAACCTGGATTAGCCTAGGATACTTTAATGGACCTCGCATGTATATTTGTTGTAAAGCTACAGCCACAGCAGTTGAGCTTTTATCTGTTAAAGGTTCAGCGTCTTTGTATCTTGAAGCCATGTCAACAACTGTCAGAGCATACTTAAATTTTTTCTTCTAACTTTGTCATGTGGAAGATACAGCAAGTCCATTTGGTGGTGTCATTTGGAACTGAGTTAACAAATCTAGGCCTTATTATTCTTTTTGGGGCAGGCAAATATATACTCAGGAGGCATAAAAAAAAGCGAAAACAAACTGTATAGAAATTTTGATGTAATTTGGCTACCGATTCCTTTGAACTGGTAATAGAAAGTGAGAAAAAGCAATCGAACACCGCAAAAGTGTCCTTTCAAAGTTCATTCTGGTAGAAAATAAGGTCACATGAACTTGACCTTGACCCTGTGTTAACAGCAGAATGTCAGTATCTGGTGTGACCACCTCGAGCATTGATCACAGCTGTGCACCTGCGGTACATCGAGCGCACCAGAGTGTTGGTCTGCCTCTGGGGGACTTGCCACCACACCTGGCCCACTGCACAGCAACAGCAAGCTGAGCTGCTGTCTGGGTCTGGGGTTGAGCTGGTTCAACTGCCTCTGAAGGGCATCCCAGAAATGCTCTATTGGGTTAAGGTCGGGAGAACGGGCTGGGTGAGGCAGCAGATTGATGTTGTTCTGCCTCAGGAAGTTCTGCGTAGCACGGGCAGTGTGCGGCCTTGCGTTGTACTGCTGAAACAGGTTCTGTGGATGCTGCTGGAAATGCGGCAGGATGTGGGGCCTCAGAACTTGGTCGATGTAATGAACAGCAGTGACCCCGTTACCACGTCCTGGACCCACATTCTGGAAGATGACTGGCCCAATACGGCGATTTATGCCGATAGCCCCCCAGATCATGATGCTTTCACCACCCCATGGGTCCCTTTCGGTGATGTTGGCATCCGTGAAGCGTTCCCCCGCTCTTCTCCAGATCCGGATGCGGCCATCGCCTGGGTCGACGCAGAACCGGCTTTCATCACTGAAGAGGACTCGGCCCCAGTCCCGATGGCGCCAATGCACGTGGATCTGTGCCCACTGCAGACGGTTCTGGCGATGCTGGAGTGTCAGGATAGGTCGCCGGGCTGGACGCCTGCATTGGAGACCAACTGTGTTCAGTCGGCGACGCACGGTCCTGTTGCTGATTGGCCTGCCATGGTTGCCGACGGTGTTCCTGGCTGTGTTGGCAGCGGTTTGGTAAGGCTCCCGTCGATGCTGACGAAGAAGATGGCGGTCTTGGGCTGCTGTGGTGACCCTCGGTCTGCCGCTCCTCGGTCTGTCATCAGTGGTGTTTCTTGCTTGAAAGCGGTCCAGAAGGCGATAGACGGTGGAAATGTGGACTCCGAATGCGATAGCGACCTGCCTCATTGGAACCCCGGCCTGCAGTTGCCCCATTGCTATGCAACGATCTTGACGAGAAAGTCTCGGCATTATGTTGGCGCCTCTGGAAGGGATGATTTGAACTTTTTGGGGTTTGGAAATTTATAGCCCCACAATGGGGGCCACATTCAGTTGCAATTCACATTGATGCACGTGGCGTAGGTAGTCCACATGGCAAATGCACTCCTCGTGCCAAAAACGCTGACCCGGCAACATTCACCCACTGTTACGAGGTTACAACCGGCCAAGACACCACGTACTGCTAATGTTGCACGTGCCAACGACATTGCTTACGTCCTGTTCACAATGTGAACAATCGTGCACTGTCTCTATTTTTTCGCGTTTTTTATGCCTCTGAGTATATTTGCCAAATTGCCTGTTTTAAAAGCCAGTCTTTCGCATCTGATTCAGACACTCTAGCAGCTTTACTCAGTTTTTCAATAGCAGTCTTTCCTTTCCAATAACCTTTAGGAGAATAATATATTTTGTACTTCGTATTGTCCATAAGAAGGACTGTATTTTAATTGTATTTTAATTATTTTTTAGATTGTTTGTGCAAGAATATAGATTGCTCCCATAGCACCCACAATAAAACCAATTTCTGCTATTTTCTGTTCTTCTGATGGTTCATAAAAGTCAGACAGCTCTGGCGGCGGCGATGTTAGAAACTTCTTTCCTGTCACTAAGTAATACTCATTCATTGCCTCATCAACGTCTGTAAATGTGTGCTCTGCATGTCCCTGTTCTCTTTTTTATTAATAAAGTCTAAGTGAGCAATTCGTCTTTTTCTCATAAGCGTCTCTTGCCTTAGCTAAATCTTCTATTGCCTTATTATGACGCTCTCTTTCTTCATCGGACCTCAATTTACTAAACATATAATTGCTTCCAGAGAAGGCTAAAGCGTTAACAATAGCTCCTCCTACCATCATAACTACTCCCGCCATCTTTTTATAAATCAATATTTTCTTATGAATTAATCTTTCTATGAACTATTTTTTCTGGGGTAATCCCCTGTGTGACAAGAAAGTCTTTTGACGCAATCCCTGCAGTAATTACAACTATAACCTTAACAACGTCCTCAATGTCTAACCTTCCTAGGTCAGCTGGCTTCATTCTAAACATGTTTTTTGCTAACACGCTATAGCCTATACTAAGACCGCTAATTACAGCAGAATGGTAAATCGTATTGATAATCTTTTTTTCACTCATCTTTTTATTAACTAAAAAAAAATAATTAAAATAATTATAATACGAAAGGGTGTGTATGTGCTTTTTAATCATATAATCTTTTGTTGTTTATAGCTAAAAATAAGGTTGCAACTAGTTTTGGCGAATCTTCTATCTTTCCCATGTTGGGAGGTTTTATCCCTAACAAACATTTTGCAAGGGTTGAATAGACTATAACGCCAACGATAGGCACTGCATAATTAACCAGCTTTAAACTCATGGTTTTAAAAGTATTATATTATTTTTTATTGCTTTTAAAATGGATGTGACGAACTATTAAAGTGTGAGGAGCAAGCAGACTACTCCGCAGACCACTGCCATAAAGAAAGATTATACTCTCTAGCTGCGTGTGGAAAAACTAGACAGTATTTAGGTGTTGAACTAAGTATTGAACAGATCCAGCAACTGTCTTCATCAGACATTGAAAAAGTACTACGCTAGGTATGAAGCGCAGCTAGGATAAAAAATGGTTAGATCGTAGGACAGACAATGATTAGCCTATATGCTAAGTTAGTAAGTAAGATGGCACCAGTTGATTCAGAAGAAGATTTAAAATATGACTTATCACAAGATCCGGTTTAAACAAGTCACTAGAAACTCTTGCATGTGACATGTATTACAGATTTGGGACGATGTTATGCCCATTCATCAATGGGGTTAATTACTTTTAATCATATTAATTTGATCATATTAAATTAATCGCAATAAAAAAAAAAAGAGCGATCAGGAGAAGAAGACGCCGCAGGACAATCCGCAGGACAATCCGCAGGAGCAGAATGTGCCACAAGTGAGTAGTGTTACTAAGACTAAAAATCCTGGACGTGTTGAGGCGGGGCGTAAACAAGCTAAATGGAACAGACTAAGAAAATCAAACCAATCAGCAAAACAAAAATAATTAGATAGTAATACAACATCGCCGCCAGCACCAACACCCCAATTAACAACAACACAATCACAAACAAACGAAAGATGTATTATTATTATTGGAGCTGTTGTTGTTGCGGGGGGGGGGGGGGGGGGGGGGGGTTAGCATACAAAAGTCTAACGCCATACTTAGCAGCAAAGTCGCAACCCCCCCACAAAGCCAGTAAAAGAAGAAGAACCAACTTCGCAAAAAAAGAGCAACCTCCTGATGTAGACCCATTTTCTATGGAATAGTTTTTAAGAACTAGATAAGTACAAGTTAAGAACTAGATAAATTACAAGTTAAGTTAGTTATCAAAAGTACTTTTAAGTGCAAGTAAATTACAAGTAAAGTACAAAAAATAAGTTCTTTTTTTAAGTACTAGTTAGGTCCTAAGTTAAGTCTTGTTATGTTCTTAAGTAAGTACTAGTTAGGTTCTGAAGTTAAGTACAGGCCAAGTCAGTCGAGTTAATCTTTTAAAGTTCTCCAATGCCCTACAGCATATGAAAACTCAGGACTGACGTAAGTTCTCTTGTGAGAGAGACTAGCGATTTCTTGTTAACAGCAGTTGTGTTTACTTAGATGAAGAGTAAGCGCAGGTAACATTTGTGTGATAAAATTCTTTGTTTTCAAGAGAGCTTGCTTGTAGTTATCGTGAGTTATATTTTTTGACAACTTCTTTACTTATGCCCTTAGCTTTTTTTCATTACAGAAGTCTGGCTGGCAACGCTATACATCTTCGAGCGCAAACCAACATATTCTTTGATAACCGTCCCATTAAGTTCATCCTTCATCTTTCCAATTACTTTCTTGTTAACAGTTGAATGTAAAGGACTGTCTTTAGTATAGTCGCATGTGTCGTACCATCCATCCGCTCCTTTAGCTACTTCTGTTTCTAAGTCTTTGTAAAAGTCATCTGCGGGACGTCTAGAATAAAAGAGTCAGTGTCTGTGTAAAGTATCTCTTGCTTCTGGTACTGCGGTTTAAGTAGTCGTACATAAATTCTAACATCAATAACTTTGACAACTCTAATACAGTAAAGCTGATAAACACCGGCTTGTCCAACTTAACATCTTTTTTCTTCATCATAATAACCAACCAAGCTGTCGTTAAATCTTCTAAAGTCTTGATAGTTAGGTTAGAGGCAAACTTAATTGCTTGGTTTCTTTGTAACTAATTTAACATCTTTACGATTGTGTACGTTCTCCATGTTTTGCCAAAACAGCTGTTGTTCATTATTTAAAGAAGTCTTTTTCTGAAGCATCAGTGGCTTGGGTTCTAAGATCAGTATTCTTCTTGATGTATGGCCTCATAAAGGGCTCTTGATCAAAAGCAATGATTCTATGAACAGCAGTCAGTTTCAATCCGTGTCTTAAGTAAAACTGTAGGAGTCTGTAATGACAAAATACTTAGTTTAGTGGCGAAGATTGGAACAAGTTTAGGCGGTTCGATGGGGCTCATCTTTAATCTTTCTGCGGCTAGGTGGTAATCGTTGTAGATCATTTAATTCTTTAGGATATTCTAAGTCTACTTCCAAGATTAGTCCTGCTAGATTATCAGGCGTAAGCTGTGACAACATACTTAACACAGTGTTAACATTATGAGGTCGTTGTATCATTTTAAAGTTTCTCAGTGGAAGCGGTTGACTCATGCCCACCCATACAGATGTTAGCGTCTAAGTACATTAGATAGTTGGATGGTTTAGTAGGTCATAGTCGTCTAAATACTTGTTGGCTTTGCAGTAAGGATGTGAGCCATGCTGATACCTCCCTTCAGCCCATCTCAATCATCTGGAGTGTGTGGTAGATCAAATATTAAGTCAATCTGGATGTTTGTAGACTTTAAGAAAAGCGTCCCAAGATAACCCTGGGGCAGAGATGTAATGTGATGAGTCTAAGTTGTACTGTTTCATGCATGTAGATCTGTAATTGTGAAAGACGTCTGCTAATAAACACACGTCAGCCAATAAATATTGATCATGATAGTCGCCCATCGTTTCACAGTGTAATTCATGTCCAGGCTTTTTGAGCGTATTCATATTCAGAGTCAGTTATGTCCTTTGCCTCTAAGACTAGAAAAGAAAGCGCCTTAGAGGAAGCGAGTCTTCATCAAACCTACCCACGAGTTCATGTATTCATTAGGATAAACTCCTTACGCACCAAAGATGGGTCAAAATATTGTTTAGTGATTGGAAAGTCTTGTAGAGATCCCGCTAACTTATCCAAACTGGCCATCAATGTTGGCTGAGTCATAAAGGATAAAGAGTCAAGAGTAAAAGTCATGTACTTTTCTGAAGACTGTGCAATGCAGTAACCCTCTTATATTCAAAGTCACTGCTTGCATGATAAAAATGAGAATCGTAGCCTCTAGGTTATGAAAGAAGATAGGCAGTTTCCATGTCTTAGGATCAACCTTAAGTTGAAGATTACAATTGTTGTGCACGGCCCCTCTAAACTTCCAGTAGTGTGATCGTGGGCTCTTACTGTGTTGCCTAATAATTCTTTATTGCAAATCCAACAGTGTGTAGATGAGTCATAACGTTCTTGGTCTTCAGGAGTCATAACAATGTCTGAAAGGTTCAGTTGGTTGGATAATTGATTGCAAAGTTGTTTCATCTGCTCTAAAAAATCTACTAGCCGCATTGGGACCTCTGTAAATCTCAGGTGTTGTGTGTTGACCGTCTGGACCTAACAACAATAAACGCATAGAACAGATCTGATGGTGGGTTAATAAGGCTGTTTTTTGTTCTTGCTGTTGTGGACCATAGTACTGCGGTAAGAGCAATTCAAAGTCAGCATAAACCACGTACGGGCTCATCTGCATTTTGTGTAAATTTTTAAAACTAACTTAGACTCTGGTTAGTGTGAGATTTGGTTTCACAGTCTACAAAAACTTTTACAATGAGTTCTATGACTGGCAGCTCTTCTATAGTTGGATTCTGACCAACACCTTCTACAAACGTTC
>JAFLJL010000038.1:0-15000 GCA_018398815.1 Conus ventricosus | reverse complement strand
TTAGTAGGTGGTGTCCTGCGTATGTTGGATCAGAACAGGCGCCACTGAACACCACCGAAGTGACTCGGCAGCAGTGCAGTGTCTCCTCCGGTGGGTGGCCTCTTGGGGACATAACACTGTGCATTGCTGGTGCAGGGACTGCGGCAGGGCGGGCCGGGCTGTTCTGTCGACGGGGGTTTAGAATGAGCGGTATGGGTGCATTTTTACTGAGAGAGCACAGAAAATGGGGCAGCAAAGAAAAAACAAAACAAAACATTATCCTGTATGCCCCTTCTGTTCACAGACACGATGTTGTATGCCCCTTCTATTCACAGACATGAAGGGTTTTATGCCCCTTCTGTTCACAGACATGATGTTGTATGCCCCTTTTGTTCACAGACACATGCGTATGCCCCTTCTATTCACAGACATGAAGTTGTATGCCCTTCTGTTCACAGACATGATGTTGTATGCCCCTTTTGTTCACAGAAATGATGTTGTAAGTCCCTTCTGTTCACAGACATGATGTTTTTAAGTCCCTTTGTTCACAGACATGATGTTGTATGCCCTTCTGTTCGACATGATGTTGTAAGCCCCTTTGTTCACAGACATGATGTTGTAAGTCCCTTCTGTTCACAGGGCAATGATGTTGTAAGTCCCTTTGTTCACGACATGATGTTGTTATGCCCTTCTGTTCACAGACATGATGTTGTATGCCCCTTCTGTTCACAGACATGAAGTTGTATGCCCCTTCTGTTCAAAAGACATGATGTTGTATGCCCCTTCTGTTCACAGACATGATGTTGTATGCCCCTTCTGTTCAGACATGATGTTGTAAGTCCCCTTTTGTTCACAGACATGATGTTGTAAGTCCCTTCTGTTCACAGACATGATGTTTTATGCCCCTTCTGTTCAAAAGACATGATGTTGTAAGTCCCTTCTGTTCACAGACATGATGTTGTATGCCCCTTCTGTTCACAGACACATGTCAATCTTTCATGTTGTATGCCCTTTTTGTTCACAGACATGATTTTGTATCCCCCTTCTGTTCGCAGACACATGACATCTTTCATGTTGTATGCCCTTTCGTTCACAGACATAATGTTGTATGCCCCTTCTGTTCGCAGACAACATGACAATCTTTCATGTTGTATGCCCTTTCTGTTCACAAAACATAAGGGTGTATCCCCCCTTCTGTTCGCAGTCACCTGGGCATTTTTTTTGGGGTTGCCACTTTTTGTTGACATAGACATGAAGATTTTTTTGTTTGTTCACAGCATCTGAAAATCCATGTTAAGTCCCTTTATAACGTACACAAAAAAATCTCTTTTGTTGTACCCCACTTCTATTCTTTACACAGGGGAAATTCTCTTCTGTTGAAATGCCTCTTCTGTTCACAGACATCCAAAACTGCAGGCTACTGTCGTTTTACATTTACCTGAAAATGTGCCGACCTATTCGGTGTGTGTGTGTGTGTGTGTGTGTGTTGTGTGTGGTGTGGGTGTGGTGTGTGTGTGTGCGTGCATGCGTGTGTGCATGCGTGTGTGTGTGCGTGGCTGCTTGTGCGTGCGTGTGCGTGCGTGCTTGTGTGTGTGTGTGTGTGTGTGTGTGTGTGTGTGTGTGTGTGTGTGTGTGTGTGTCCGCGCGCGCGGTCGTTGCGTGGTGCGTGCGTGTGTGTATGCTTTGTGTGTGTGTGTGTTGAGAGAGAGAGAGATGGAGGAAGAGAGGGGAGAGAGAGAGAAAAGAGAGAGAGAGAGAGAAGAGGGGGAAGGAGAGAGAGGTTAGAGAGAGAGAGAAAACGTGCCTGCTTGCATTTGTGTATGTGTATGTGTAGTTCTGTCTCTCTCCTTCCCTTCCCCTCTCTCTCTCTCTCTCTCTCACACACACACACACAGACACACACACACACACACACACACACACACACAACACACACACACCGCCGGCGCGCGCGCGCTGCCCCGCATTGCGACTCCTTCACTAAGACAGATTGAACCCCACAACAAAACCCCCCTACGGGCATTCCTCTAGACTCACGGGCACCGACATCTCTGCCACAGTCAGCTTGTTCATGTGGAGAAGACAAGAGAGTAAGACGGACAGTAGTACTAGCCATGAGCTACCCATGTCACTCTGAGGGATAGCAGACCTGCGTTCTGTGTTTGTATCATGAGGAGATTAGTGCTGATGAATATTGTAGTGGCGTGGTTTGTTGTTGTTGTTGGGGAGGGAGGAAGAGGGGGAGGGGGCAGTCGTGTTGGTCACGGTTGTCTTCCTTGTTATCCCTGCCCGGATCTTCTAGGAAAGCTGGACAAAAGACTCTCGACATTGTCAACAGTAAGAAGTGACGGGCACGAGTGGATGAGGAAGAGAGAGAGAGAGAGAGAGGGGAGAGAGGAGAGAGAGAGAGAGAAAAGGGGAGAGAGAGAGAGAGAGAGAGAGAAGGGGGAGAAACAGACAGAGAGAGAGAGACAGAGACAGAGAGAGAGGACAGAGCCCAGAGAGAGAGACACTGAGACAGAGAGAGAGAGAGAGAGAGAAAAGGAGAGAGAGAGAGGAGAGAGAGAGAGAGAGAGAGGGGAGCAAAATGTATTTTTACAATTACTACGAATAACCCATCAGTTAGGTGGGGGAAAAATTTTGCCTTTTTGAAACGCGGAGACAAACACACAAACGCATAAAGAAAAACCCTTTTATGTACATCTGCACCACAGTGACAGCTAGCAAAGCCATCAGACATATGTAAGAATAGCTTTATTCACATAGTCAACAAATATCTTCCTTCTGGATACTTCCCATTAACAGAGTCAACAACTATGTTCTTTCTATCACCTACCAGCCCTTTAAGGACCCCACTAGCAGGTACACAACAAAAGCTGGTGCAAAGCCTAAAGAAAATGAAAAAAAAATCAGGAGACTCACCCCAGAACAAAACAGGAAGTTGTACCCTCTACTGCCCATGTCCCCAGATTGTATGGCCTCCCCAAGGTGCACAAAAGAGAGGTCCCACTCCGCCCCATTGTGGCCTCCAGAGGCTCTATTACTTACGAGACTGCCAGGTTCCTAGCCGAATCTTAGCCCCCTGGTGGGGAGGACCCGAACACCACAAAAGACAGTGCCCACCTGGTCTCCAGATCAAGAGTTTTATGCTGAGACCTGCATGACTGCTGGTTGTAATTTGATGTGACGACCCTCTTCACTAGTGTCCCTGTTCGAGGAGAGTGTGGAAAATAATCAAACAGAGACCGGAGACGGACACCCACCTTGCGGAAAGAACCTCACTCTCATCAGAGCAGATCTGTGAACTCTTGACGTTTCTGCCCGACTACAACGTACTTTCACGTACGAGGGAGAGTTCTACCAACAAACACAAGGCGTAGCCATGGGATCACCGGTGAGCCCAATTGTCGCTAACCTCTTCATGGAAGACTTTGAGAAAAAAAAGCACTGGCCACCTTCCACTCCCCACCCCGCTACTGGGGCAGATACAAAGGACGACAATATGGCCCTATTGAAGACAGAGATTGTAGATGAATTCTCAAACCACCTGAACGAACAGCACCCGGCCATAAAATTCACCAGGGAGTGGAAGAGAACGGCAAACATCGCCATGCTGGACACCAAGATCACCAGAGAGGGGAACTCCTTAGCATTCCAAGTGTACAGGAAACCAGCCAATACTGACCAGTACCCCAGTTCGACAGCCACCAACCCCTAGAACACAGCTGGGAGTGATCCGAACCCTACGTCATGAGCAAATACCATCTGCTCCACCCAGTCTAACCGTGAAGAGGAACTCCGCCACCTCGGGGAAGTGCTGAGCTCTCAGGCTACCCCAAAAGGGCCTGGGACTTACCAGGAAGCAAGAAGACCGCTCCCCCCCCCTCCACCAAGAAAACGAGCCCCCCCCTTGGACATGTCACCATCCCCTATGTCAAGGGTTTTGAAAGGAAGCCCTCGCCGCAAGATCAGTAGAATGGCGTTTCTGGTCCACTCCCAAGCCCCCATAACACCATCAGAAGCAGACTATGGCCCCAATCTACGAGATCCACGTGGAGACTGTGACCAGACATACGTCGGAGAAAAGAAAGGAAATTGAAACTCTGCATCAAAGAACACAAGAGGGATTATCACCGTCAGGAAACACTTGAACATCAGCGGACTTGAGTTTTCCCGGACAACGTCAGCGTCCTGGACCAGGAACCTAAATGGTTTCCCAAAGAGGGGAAAAGGGGCCCACTACATCGCGGTCACGCTCCTTCCTCAACCGAGACCGGTGGCCACAACCTCCCAGCACCCTACATTTCCCCTTATTGGGTCGCGTGGCGGTTCACTCGAGATCACGTGACCAAACCCCAACCATCAGCAAGCTGGCGCTGACGAAGGTCTCTGGTAAAGGGCCGAAAGCTTGCTTCGGCAAATTTCTTGTGAAAAGGAAAAAACTGTGTTTATCATGTTTTTATATTACCTTTAAACGACCCAAAAAACATGCTTTTAAGACCCCTACGGACTAAGCAAACAAAACAAGCGAGAAACTCCTTAAACAAAACAAATTTGACATCCCCGAGAACACCCTTACCAGTAACAAAATAGCCTAGATAGTTTTAATAAAGAACAAAAAAAACAGCCGTGGCATCTCCATTGACAGTGTCAAAGGCCTTTCCAAACAAAAAAAGTAACTGTTTTTTCATTTACACAAAACCGCTTTTGCATGAATTTATTAATAAACATTTGATATCTAAATAAATTACACCGTATTTGAGTTTTTTTTTCTTCTACCAAATTTTGTAACATAGTAGGGTTTCTTCTTATAAAAAAATGTTTCTTTATTACTTCGTTTTTACAAAACGGGTGAACAAGGTTCTGTCCATATTTGGAAAGCATGTATTTGGTCAAATTGCAAAAAATTCGGAAAAAAACCCAGCAATAGATTTTTTTAAATCCATTTCTTTCCCTTACCGACCATTCTGCAACCCAGTTTCCCCCATTGCTTCACACTGGACGATTTAACGTATCGTCACTGAATACTTTGTTTTTGTTTTTGTATCACTGATCCCTGTCCCAAAACTTTTTCCCCCTCTCTCACGCCCGCTTTTAAACCCTCTTATTTTACAGAAGTTCATCCCGAGTTGAAACCCAGAGATTAAAATTTGTGATAGAATGCCCAACTGGGGGAAAAAACCAAATGACCAAAAAAAAACAACCGTTTCGACCCCCTGGACTTCTCCCAGAAAGAGCCTGGTGAAAACGCAAAGAAAAAGAAAACCAAGGCCCAAACAAACGAAGTGGGGCGTTTCAGCGCTGTGTTTCGTAGGTGTAAAGCTTGGTTTGGGTTTTTTCCCAAAATGGGCCTGCTTCTTCTTCTTTCCGTTCCTTCCACGCGGAGCCCCGGTTTCTTTCCCAGAAATCCCGGGGTCTTCTGTGGGGGACGCCACCGTCCCCGTACGTTGTCCTGGGGGGGTAGGCTTGGCCACAGCCTTCTCTAAACCCGTCGGAAGTTCCCGCATTCCTGTAGTAGGGGGGCCCCCGTGTTGTTCCCCTCCCCACAAGGAAAACTTTTGGGGATGGACACCTTGAGTTTCGAATGGAGGTGTTTATTTAGTCTTTGTGCCCTGTTCGCACTAAGAGGGGGCCCTGCTCTGGTCTTGCAAGCAGGTGGAGGCGTCTTTCGTGCGGATTTTTTGGGGAAACAGGCTTTGGTGGTATCAGCTTGCAAGCTTCCCCGTTTTTTTCCTGCTCTTTTGCGGCGCCTGTTTGGCCTTTCCATTGCTTTTTCGTTTCCCTAAATGCCGCGTGTGGGGGATCCAGGAAGCACTGTTCAAAGATCTTGTGTTGTTCAGTGCCTTCTTAAAATGGGGTACCCCTGTCACTTTTGTGGGTTTGAAGGAAGACAGAGCGTCTGTTAAAAAAGACAACCGGGTGTTTTGGTCGCTCTTGTGGCGTGGTGTGTGCCCCTGGTGAAGCGTACTTCCCCCTTTATTTGGGTACAAGGAAGGGCCCTGTCGGTAGCCCTTTTCTGTCCGTTCTCCACGGGGGTTTTGGAGTAGACCCAGCCCTCCTTTTTTTAAGGGGTTTGGTGGCAGAGCCGCTGTGTATCCCTGATCGGGAAATCGCGGGGTATTTTTTTCCCGCATTCCCATGTTAGGGTCTTCAACACTTGGTCCTGGTACCCTTACGTTGTAGGGGGAAATGGTTGTGAGACAGTGATGTTGTTTTCTCTGTCTTCCCAGGGGGGTGCGTAAGGGAGAAGGAAGGGGGTATGCCCTGTTTTGGGGGATGTTTTGGGTTTTTTTTGGGTCGGGCCCCAATCACAGCAAAGTTGATTTTTTAGCCTGCGTGAGGAGGTGCTTGGAGTCGGCTTTCTTGGGGGGTTTTCTGTGAGCACTAAACTTGGGGCCTGGGTCATTCCCTTTTGCTGTCTCCTGCGGGGGAAGGGGGGGAATGCTTGAGTTTCTTCCCTTTCTGAATTGGCGTGGCTTCTGGCACCCGTGTTTTATACGCAGTGCCCGGGTTTTTGGGCTTTGTCCGGGTCGCAGGTGTGTTTGGCGCTGTATCCAAGCGTGGCCTACCAAGGGGGTTGGGCTTACTGTACCCGGTACACTGACTTTAGGGTTTGTCGTTGCCCCCCATGTGGTTTAGCCAGTTTCCTCTTTTTCAGCTTCCTTCTGGCTTTCCCCTCTGCCCGGTTTATATGAGGTTTCCCGGTCATTCTCTTGTCAAAGGTAACCCAAAGGATGTTTGTGGTCTTCATACCTTGGTGGCGTTTCCCGGGTAGTTTTCCAGGTTGGTTTTGGGGTAGCGTGAAAAAGTGGGAGTTGACTTTCCCTGTGATAGTTACGCACCAGCTTTCAGCCCTGCTGCAACATTCTTTTGGGGGGATCCGAAACCTTAAATTGCTGTTGTTGCTACTCTTAACAGCACCAGAGCACCGGTCGTCTGCATTAGCGCCCCATGGACACTTTGGTAGTTCGCTACAATGTCGTTTATAAAGAGCTGAACAAAGGGGGGAAGGACGCCTCCCCGGGGAAATCCCCGTCTTGCAACACCCTTTTTGGGCCCAGCGGCCCCCTCTACCGACACTCTGGGTCTTCGGTGTGTAGGTACGACTTGGTCCCTGGACTGTTCCACTGATGCCGAACGCAGAAAACTTCACCAGGCCCTTCCAGACCTTTTAAACGCTTTCTGTAGTCAATAAAGACCGCCGGGCTGCCCTTTTGGGGCCCGGAAAGCATCCTCTAGACCTTGGAGGTGGTGGTTTGATTTTTGGTTTTTAACTGTCTGAAGCCAGTTCTCGGGGACAATGATTCTCTCGTCTCCAGGAAAAATTGGGCTTGGTTGAAGGTTCCCGGGGCTTACAGACACAGCTTGTTGATATGGGGCGTAGCTTTGGGGTTTTCTTTTGTTCTGGCCCCGTTTGAGGATGGGTATCATTATGGGTTTTCTCCCGCACTGGGGGTACGACCTTGCTTCCCGTAAATTGAATGTCCCGCAATTTTTTGAAACGGGGATGTTTCCAAGGTTGAAGCATTTCATTCGTTTGGGGTAGGTCCCGGGGACTTTTTTTTCTTCAACTTCTTAATGGCCTTTTCATTTCCGCCAAGTGATGTTATATGCAGGGTCTGGTACCTTTTCTTTCCCGCTCTTTTTCCCTCTTTCTTGTGTATCTCTTTTGCTGGTGGGTTTTGTTGATGTTACCTCTGCAGCGTAAGCTCTTGCAAAGTTGTTTGGTGCGGCCCTTTCCGTAAGTGTTTTCCTTCATCATGGGGTGATCTTCTGGCCCCTGGGGCTTTCTTCATTCAGGGGCCTTTGTCAATTTCCAAAGCTTTGTTGTGTCTTTTTCCATGTTTAGGCTTCTGTTTTCCTCTCCAATTTTCTTTTTCTCTCTAACTTGGGCCCCCAAAAATTTTTTTTTTTCTTTTTTTGGGGTTTGATGTTATTTCCTGGCTGGGGGTCGGGTTTTAGCCTTATCCCTTGCTTCTGGAGGAACAGTGTCTTCTGTAGCCCCTCGTCCAAGGGGGGTTTTGTCTTTTCTTTTCCCTTTTTGGGTTTCATCCGGCTGCGTGGGAAACGGGTGTTGAAATTTTTTGCACATTTTGATGTTCCTCCCTTCAACTACTATGCTTCTTGTCAGCTGTTGGGGGGGTGTGAACAAGCCCCCCTGTGCCTTTTGTAGTTCCATCGCGGATGTTGTGGCTGTCCCTTTTGCTTTAGCACGCATAGTAAGGACAATGGGGGGGTCACTGCCCTCCAAATTGTTTTCAACCTTTTTTCTGATCTTTCTGTGGGCGTCGGGGCGAAAGCCAGGTCTGGAGTCGTGGTGGTGCGCCGCGGCGGGGGTAGAAGGTAGGTGTACATGGGGTCATTTACAAGAATGAGGTGGTTCTCTTGCCAAGTTCAAAATTCTTTTCTGTTCAATTTGTTATATCCCCAACTCTGGGGCCCCTGTTGAAGTCTCCCTGATGGGAAGCCGCTTCTGGGGGCCTGGATTGTGCAAGGGACAGCATCTTGTCATCAGGGCGTAAAAATTGACGATGTTGAGGCTTCTTGGGGGACCACCTTTCTTATGTATTTTCCTTACCAGGAATTTCTTTTTCTTCGGAGGCGTTGTGTTATTTTCACCGGTCATTCTCCCCCCCCTTTTTTTCCCTTTTCGTCCCTTGGGAAAAACCCGGGAGCCCCTGATCTTTTAAACGGCTTCCCTCTTGCAGGTGGTTTCGAACGCAGTGTTGTGCTGTTTTCTGAAAAAATGTTTAGTTTTCCCCTTTTTTGTTGCTGACCCTTTTGCATTCCCCTGCATGATGTTTAGCGGGGGGCTCCTGTTCTTTTGGGTTTTTTGGCCAGTCGCTTCCTTGTTGTTCCTGGCTCCACGGGGAAGACGAAGGGTCCAGTAGTGGGGTGGGCTCCTTGAGGCCGGCCGGCATGCCCTGCTGGGGGGATTCACAGGGGGCACCATCTCGGGTTAAATCAGTTCCCCCGTATCATATAGGGCGAAGTCGTGGTGTTTGGTTTGTTAGATGGGCCCTATTGGCCCAAAACCCCGGCTTTAGCACTCAGCGTGAAGGGATTCTGGGTTCAGCTTACAGTAGCAGATCTTTTATTGACCCGACGGGAACAAAAGGCCGCGATGGTAACTGTCAAAACGGGCGTTACTTAACACTTACAGGTTCTTATACTCCGCTTCCCTTCCCCCTCTCACTGTCTCCTGAACCCATCCACCCTTCTACCCACCTTTCTTCCTAGGGCCTTCCAAACACATACACAGATACACGCGCGCGCGCAAGGCAGAGAGAGGGGGGGGGGTGAGAGATGAGAGAGAGAGGCAGGAGAGGAGGAGAGAGAAGAGAGATTGAGATTCAGACTGAGATTGAGATCTTGTCTCTTAATGCATAAGCCCTTAAGGGGGATGCAGTAATTGAGATAATATTCTAATATCTTTGCGACGGGTAAAACAAAAAAAAACAAGCCCACGCGATCACATTGTTGCAAGTTTTAAGCCTGCGATGCATCAATGATTATACTGCTTATTGTTTTACACTTCAACAAATATATGTAAACATGTTAAACAAAATTCAATCATTCACTAATATAAAAAGAACCTAGCTGTTAAAAAACGTTCGAATCATAAATGCTTTGCTCAAAAACAGGCAAACTGCTTTACAAGTTTTTCATTTCTTGAAGTCATTAGCCTAATCAGCTTGAGGTACATGGTTGTCGAGAGAGAGAGAGAGAGAGAGAGAGAGGAGAGCGAGAGAGAGAGAGAGAGAGAGTGAGAGAGAGAGAGAGAGAAGGAGAGCGAGAGAACAGAGAGAGAGAGAAAGAGAGAGAGAGAGGAGAAAGAGAGAGAGAAAGAGAGAGAGACAGAGAGAGAGAGAAAGAGAGACAGAGACAGAGAGAGAGAGAGAGAGAGAGAGAGCGAGAGAGAGAGAGAGAGGAGAGGAGAGAAGAGGGAGAGAGAGAGAGAGAGAGAGAGAGAAGAGAGAGAGAGAAGAGAGAGAGAGAGAGAGAGAGGAGAGAAGAGAGAGAGGAGAGATGGGACGAAAGGAGAGTGGGAAGCCACAGAGGGAGCAGAGGTTGGCACACACACAAATGAAAGTTACAAAGCGGGTTGGTGAAGGGAAAGGCGATGTGTCATGTCTGTCGGGTTATTTATTGTAGTTTTCTTGAAGCTCCTGACAAGTCCTTGACCTCCTCCTCCGTGTTTTTGTTGTTCCTTTGACCCGGGTGTCATAGTGCGTTCATTTCGTCCTGTCTTGTTTTGCTGATGGTATTTAAATCCTAAGAAAACTTTCTATGATCATAATTCATCTGTCTCATTTTGGGACGTCGTGAAAAGTGCTATATTGTTCTCCCCCTCCGTACAGTACACATGGATTTTCGATGACATGGCGGGAGGGAGGGTTCCGAGCGTTAAGCCGCGAAGTGATTTGCGTTGATGACTCCCGGCTGGGAGGTCGTGGGTTCGATTCCCATCTCAACCATTTATTTGTGGGATTTTTCTGTCCCGACCGGCTCCTACCCAGAATTGAGTTTGCTACAGGCTCAGCTGGGAAGACTGGGACCACACAGTCGAGTTTCATCCTTTAAAAGGGGAAATGCGTCTCTGAGAGTTTGAGTATTGTCTGCACACCGTTCACGGTGAACGTCACACACCACCCTGCAGTGCTGGTGTGGAAAATGCTCTCCATGTCACATCCGTCAACATCCACGTCAGACTGGGAGTCAGGCAAAAGCTCACCCTGACGGTTCATTGTGCGAATATTCTGGGGTCAACGTGGAACCCTGGAAAAGCAGCACGCAGCAAATACTTTGTTCCTTTTATCTCACATAGGTCAGCCGCGACCCGCAGCCACGGTCCTTCGGGCGTTTCTGTAGGGAGGAGTGGTTCAGCAGTTTCTCCCTTGCCTGCAACAGTCAGGACATTTCAGCACAAACTGTTCTAGGTCGTCTCCGATCTTGGGTCACCACAGTGAACGCTGTGCTGCTCTCTTGCGTTTGATCACTCCCCGGTCGCCGCCATGAAGCTTTTGTAGCATGTCATTTCTCAGCGACAGAGGCACAATGATTCTCTCTCCTCTCATATGAATGTCTTCTTGTTCTGTTTTTTCCAACGCCACTGGCCAGTACGGCCCCGTCTTTTTGATTCAGGCCATCCGTCACAGCAGTCCTTTTTCAGTGTGCTGCAAGTGATGTCAGTGTTCTGTGTCTTCTGTATCTCATCCAGCCCTTTATCAAAGGCCAACAGGTCGCTGACGACACAGTGGACATAGGAGTCCGTTTCAGCTTCTTTTTGCTGATCCAGCTCAACCGGGGGCCCCACTCGGCGCTCTTGATAGTGCTTCTGCCCTCTCTAGCTGTTTTTCCCAGGTACGCGCTTGATGACATAATCAAAGCGCATCAGTCGGAGGCGGTAGCTTTGTGCACCAGGCAGAGTGTTAAGTGCCTTAGAGAATGTAAATATGTTGGTTCAAGACCACCCATCTTATTTTGCCAAAAACCCCCCCTTTTTCACATACAAATCACGTCCATCACATTTTCAGTTTTGGCCAAATTTAACACCTGTTTCACAAAAAAATTAACACCTCAAAACCTCTAAAAATCGACGAAATTCAGTACATTGAAACGGGGGTTTCCGTGTAGAATAATATGGGTGACCCGTGAACCAACATATTTACATTCTCTAAAGAGACATAAAATGAACTTAAACAGGGATATGGCTTGATGGTCTTGTGCTAGACTGCCCCAACAATATTGGTCTTTGAGACCGAAAAAAACAAGCTTGTGTGCAGCCGAGCGTGCAGGCTGCTAGTGCATTTTTATCATTAGGCAACGAGCTCAGATGTCAGTGTGCACATTCAAAAAATCGACAGGAGGTATGACATCATTTTCTGTCGGGTAAGTCGGGGGAGTCAACCCGTGCTGTCATTAGCAGTGAGCAGTCAAGGCGTTTAGACGTGTGCGTTTTATTCTCTCTCTCTGAACAAATGGCTGATTCTAATTTGGAGGCTGGATCTTCTTCACAAGAAACCCCCAATGACCAATCTCAAGAAAAGCCAAACTAAAGCATTTGCTTTATCGAAGAGCAAAAAGAAATAATATTGAAACAAAAAAACTATTATCAGGAATTGATTTCATATCTTGAAAAATTGGAGCGTGGCGACCCTTTGCTCGAAACCCGACCAAGCCAAAAGAAAGCCTAAGTCTTTTGGAAGCGGGAAAAAGAAAACGTGAAATGACAGTAAGTGAACTGCATGATTTTTTAAGTAATTGTTTTGTTAGAGCAACTTGATAATGAGCCGATTGAAGAAGGTGCTTTTATGAAGTTGAAAAACATGGCTGAAATTACGCCTGTTTTACTAAAGGGCTGGTCATGGGGATTAAAGTTTGGAAATCGTAAAACTATTCAACAATCTTTGCTTTTAGGCCACTGGCTTGAAAGAACAAAAGCCGTTTTAAAAAAATCTAACCCAAAAACGTCCGGGGAGAATTATTTAAAAAACGAAATTTTGATGGAGCCCAGGCTGTGTAGAAAACTGTTTGGAATTATCATTTTTTTTTTACCACTATCCAAAGTTCCCACAAGCTGGGAAAATTTCTATCCACAGCTTGTATGAGAAAAGAAAGCTCATTTTAAAATATATGCAAAGCGACGTTGGCTTCTGCAAGTACGGCAGGCCGGTAGCTGCTGCGAAAAATCAATACTGGCCAAGGAACAGCCTAAAGACTAAAAATATCCAGAACTGTTCACTCGCCCAAACGACCGCCGCGTCCCAGAAAGGCTCCCTACAGGACTAAAAATACTCCAGAACTGTGTCACTCGCCCCCGTGACCGCCGTCTCTAGAAAGGCCTCCACAGGGCCGAAAATAATACTAAGGGAGGTAACTCCTGCACACACACACCCCACCCCCCACCACTCTACACCCAACCCACCCACCTCACCCACACACACCCACCCCCACACACACCCACCCCACCCACACACACGCCCACCCCACCCCCACAATACCCCACCCCACCCTACCCCCACCCCACGCAGGCACAACCCCCACCCCCACCCCCACCCCATGCATGCACATCCCCACCCCACCCCACGCATGCACACCCACCCCCACCCCCTGCCCACTCACGCACACACACACATATAACTTTTTTCTATTTTTGCACAAAAACAGAGAAATGATTAATTAATTTTTTTTAATTTATGTTTTAATTTGGTTTAAAAAATAAAGGGCCCGAATTAGCTATAGAGCTTATTAATATACTTTATGAGTTGATTGGGAGGGAGGCTGATAAAGATCAGTTAAGAACGGGTTTGAAGAATTAATTACTGATCTTTTTAATCGCATAGACATGCGAGAAAGTGTATTGGAAGCTGTCAGATTCTTGGGCCCCCCCAGTAGTAAAGTTTTTTTGCTATATTACTAGAAAATATGCCTCTGAAGATGTTAATCTGACTGTTTCTACCACCCTGAAGGAGTAGCTATTCGCTTTAATGAAGATCAGGTTTTACGATTAGAAAAGACTATAAATAACATTGAATTACAATTATTTTTTTATTTATTTTAGATTTAAAAATGAAGCCCGAAAAAATTAAAAGGCTTATAATATACTTTACAAGTTGAAATGGAAGGTTCCATAGAGAAGTGTTAAGGGACAGGTTTGAAAAATAAATTTAAATGATTTTTAATCACATAAATATACAACCAAGAGTGAAGAAGTTCATCATGAAACACAAGGTCTTGGACTCCAACCAACTATAAAGCTGTTTTTCTATTTTAGTTGTTATATGGATTCTGATTTTATGGGTGATAAATCTAACTGTTTATCGCCCTGAAGGAGGGGTTATTCACTTTGTTGAAGAATCAGGTTTTACGATTAGAAAAAACCATGAGTAATAAATTATAACTGAATTTACAATTATTTTTTATTTATTTTAGATTTAAAAATGGCTGCCAAACTCAGTGAAACTGATTTAAAGAAGTGTAATGAACTATTTGACGAAACAATGAAAACATTAAACATCGATTTAGTGAATTTTGGTTTGAGAATGATGTAAACAATATAATAAAAGATCATAGTGAACTATTTAAGGAAGCAACCAAAGCGATGAAAATTGACTGTAGTAAATTTAAAAAAAACTAAAAATTAGCAGGTGTTATTGTAAGGCTAACGTGGCTTGAAGTGTTGCAACGCTTGGGCGAAGAATAAAAGCCTGTTTTACTTACTTTTATATACATTATTGTTTTTTAAACTACGTAAATATTGTGGCTTTAAAAAAGACGACCACAAGTAAATTCGAGGACGGAAAACTATATATTTGACAATCATATTGTTTAAAAAGTATTATAAGCTAACAGAATGAATTGGAAAATAAAAAAGAACCTTTACATTTATGGAAAGGACACTTTTTTGCAATTTAATAAAACACTAGTTAGACCTGTTCTTGAATATGGCAACACTGTATGGTATCCAATGCTAAAGAGACAATCAGAAGCTCTAGAAAAAGGTACAAAGAAGAGCAACCAAAATGATTCATAATATAAAAGATTACTCATATCAGGGAAAAATTAAAATATTTGCAACTTCAACACTTAAGGCAAGAAGAATAAGAGGTGACTTTATTCAGGCATACAAGATATTTAATGAAATGATGATGTTTAATAAAGCACGCTTTTTTGTACTCCGCAGAAGAATGTTACAAGGAACAGTGAAGATAAGATATTTAAACAATATTCAGAACGAATTTAAGAAAAATTTACTTTTACTAATAGAGTAACCAAAATTTTGGAAAAACTAACACTTAACATCAACGTGCACCCAGTATTAATGTGTTCAAGAACCTCATATAAACAAAGAATTATTAACAAAAATTTGATATGAATTTGATGGAAAGTCTGAGTTAGCCCATGACTGGACCCCGGTTATGAAAAAAAAAGGTATATATAAACAGAAGGGGCGTTTCGTTTATTAAAAGCCCCCATACCACCTTAGTGGGTATTTGGTACAACGCCTGAATCTGAAAT
>JAFLJL010000036.1:7500-10769 GCA_018398815.1 Conus ventricosus | reverse complement strand
TTTTTTTTTTTAACTGTATAACAAATTCGAATCTTGGATCCCACAAACAGCATAACATAATAGCTACACATACTTATTCAAACCTGCACAATACATATACCAATGGTGGTGGTAGGGTCGTTGAGATATGTCTTGTTCTTAGTATGAAGGCTTCTCTTTTGCTGGGTTTCAAAAGAAAGGAAGAAGAAGAAGAAGAAGACTAAGCTGATGTCTGGTTTTAGGACTCATGGTGTCTGTAGACCAACTGGACGTCACGCAGGCGGCAAGGTCAACCAGTGCTTCCACAAAGCAGACCGGACAGTGGGTAGCCAAGGGCAAGGCGAGTAGGGGAACAAGAGGAAGGAGTGCAGGGCATTAGCTGAGTCTGTGTAGTCCGGAGTTTGACCGTGAAATTGGAGGACCGACGGGAGAGGTGGAAGGGACTGTCACGGGGGTGGAGGGGGGTGGGTGGGCGGGGCGGGAGTGGGGGGGAGAGCAGAGGGAGGTTGGGATGGGGATGGGAGGTAGGTGCAATAGCTTGTTTCTTTTGATGAGAGAGAGAGAGAGAGAGAGAGAGAGAGAGACAGAGACAGAGACAAAGAGGCAGACAGACAGAGACTGAGAGACAAAGGACAGAGGGGAGAGAGAGACAGACAAAAGAGAGAGAGAGAGAGAAGAGAGAGAGAGAGAGAGAGAGACAAAGAGACAAAGAGGCAGACAGACAGACTGAGAGAATACGAATACGAATACGAATACGAATGTTTAATCAGTTTTAAGGCCAAGGCCCCATTCTGATGGGGCATACAATTGAACACAATAAATCAAATTAAGGTACACATAGAGAAAAAAAATGTAAAGAAATTCATGAAAATAATTCAAATGCATCGTTAGATGAAATATTAGGTAGCAGCACGCAATCTTTTCTGTGCTTCATATACATATACAGCCAAATTGGAGAGGACATGTTCTTTTCTTGTCGACAACAGTAATACTAACCTGAAATGACATGGGTCGGTAAAATACTTTGGCTGGATAAATTTTGTTCTGAGATTATGTAGTGCAGGGCAACATAACAAAACATGAACTTCATCTTCCCTTGCTAAACCACATAAACGGCATATCAATTCGACTTCGGCAGGGTTGGAATATCTTAAACGATGGCAGGCAATGTCAGAGACTGAGAGACAAAGACAGAGAGAGAGACAGACAAAGAGAGACAGAGAGAGAGATATGAAATAGTGAGACAGAGACAGAGAGACAAAGACAGAGAGACAGAGAGAGCCTGATACAAAATATAGAAAGAGGGAGAGAGAGAGAGACAGAGACAGAGAGACAGAGACAGACATAGAGAGAGAGAGAGAAATACAAAATAGAGAGAGAGAACTGTTTATTTGATTTCAAGGTGATTGTAATCAGTCCGTCTATCCATGTCTGTATTTGCCTTGCCTTGTCTGTCTGTCTGTGTGTCTCCATGTGTCTGTCTGCCTGTTTGAAACTCTCTCTCTCTCTCTCTCTCTCTCTCTCTCTGGTTATGTGCTTATATCCTCACGCCACCAATCTCTTCTTTGTGGACAACAGACATTCTTCTCATCAAGTCAACGTCTATTGACTACAGGATGAATAAGACAAAAAAAAAAAGCATGAGCGCTTAAGATACGTGAGCTTGCACACACTCACGAACACGAACACATACATACACACATACACACACACGCGCGCGCGCGCGCGCCACACACACACACACACACACACACACACACACACACACACACACACACACACACACACACACACACACGCACACACACACACACACACACACACACTGACTGATTGACTGAAACCATTTACTGTCAGATTAACATAGTGTTGTACTGACATTTTAAAAAGAAAAACTTTAATAAATTAATGAGATAACGAAAATAATACAGAATAACATCTGAAAGACATAAAAACCATAAAGGAGAATTAACAGGGAAACATTTAACATCTCTAGCCAGGTTGGGTGAAGGAGAGTGTGGGTTGTACAGCGCTTAAAGCTTGACCTCTATCTAGGATAGGCCTTAGGTACTACCACTTCTGCTGCTGCTACTACTACTACTAGTAGTAGTAGTAGTAGTAGTAGTATAGTAGTAGTAGTAGTAGTAGTAGCAGTAGTAGCAGTAGTAGTAGTAGTACAATAATATTAATAATGATGATGATAATGATAATAATGATATAATGATAATGTTATTAATAATATTAATAATAATAACAACTTCAACAATAACAATAATGATAATGATGATGATTATGATATTGATAATACTACTAATAATGATAATAAAAATGATAATAATGATCATAATTATATGTTAATAACAATGTGTGTAAGAATGATGATGAGATGATGATGATGATGATGATGATCTCATCTATCATCTGATCAGATGGTGATGATGTTCATGATGATGATGATGTTGATATATCGATGATAACAATAACTTTACAAGAGGGACGTGTTTGAAGAAAACCAGCAGCAACAACAATAACAGCAACAAACTAATCGCCCCCAATATGGTTGGCTGCAGGGCGTTCGACCATAGTTTTTCTCTGACTGCATCACCTTCGCTTTGCGAGTGTCTCGCCGAAACAGTTAATCATCTTCCGCTCCCTGAAACAGGACGAGCTTTCGTTCTGTAGCCGGCCGTTTTCGGACAAAACAGCCGGGTTTTAGCCGGCCGTTTTGTCCGACCCGGCCGTTTTGTCCAACCTCGGACAAAACGGCCGGGTCGGACAAAACGGCCGGCTACACGCTCTCCTGTTCACATACTCAGGCTCGCTCGCTTACCTAGATTGTCACCGTGGGAGAGGGGGGGGGGGGGGGGGGGGGGGGGGGGGAGCAGATTTGGGGGCCGGAATAGCTCAGTGGTAGCGCGCCGGACTTGTCATCTTGGTGATCCTGGGGTTGCGGGTTCGAATCTCCGCCGGGCCGTTTCGGTACAGAGGGATTTTTCCCTCGGAGTTAACATTGGTTCTGACACCATTTCCCATATAGTCCTTCGAATGAGACTATAAACCGAGGTTTCGTGTGTGAACGCACGCATAACATCTTGCACGCTCGTAAAACCCTATCGCCAGCTTTCGGAAGAGAAGGCCAGTTTGGCTGTTAGTATGGATGACACGTTACACATAGCATGCACTCTGCGTGAGAAATTGAGAGAATGAAGGAATTGAGGAAATTGAGTGAACTATATTGAACGATACTGACTGGATGACACGGGAAACGACTGAATGAAGCGCCAGCTGGC
>JAFLJL010000036.1:0-5000 GCA_018398815.1 Conus ventricosus | reverse complement strand
GGTCACGAGAATAATGGCGGCGATATGGATGTACCTGTGAAGAGCTCCGTACAGTTTTGTTTATTTTCGCCCGTCCCCGAGAACAGACGACAGAATAATTCTTGTTTGTGGTGAGGTAGACATCGGTGAACTATTCTGTGCAAGAAAAATGGTTGACAATATCATTGTGGAGGGCCAGAATTGGCACATTCTGTTTGAAATGCATGAAGCGTGAACTGTGTGAGCGACATTGTGAATTTTCGGAAGCGGAAAGAAACGAGTTGTATGAAACGGCTTCGGTATGGCGTGTTGTGTCTACAGTGCTCTACCTGTGCGCAGCGTTGACAACTATTCGGACAGCTTGGTCTTCCGTAGAGACAGTGTTTTTCCAACAAAGTAAAAGAATAAATCTCTTCCAAGATATACCAACAGGAACGATGGCAGGCGTGCTCGAACAGTTTGAACTGAGTGACATTGTCAGTCCAGGCCATAGTGACTTACGTGTACCCGAACTGATTGTGATGTGCTGTGTCGCCAACGTTGTGCTCATGATGCGGAAACTGCTATTAAGTGGAGACATCGAGCAGAATCCTGGCCCTGATCCACAGAAAACGGGTGAAGAAAGGACAGACAAGAGCAAGACTGAACCATCTCTGACAAAAGATAGCGTAATAAATGCCGATTTTGCTGCGGAAATCATGTCAGCCCTCGCTCTACAAAGAGAAGAGTGGAAACTGGACAGAGAAAATCAGACAGAACAGCACAAAGAACAGAGAGAACAAAACACCTTCATACGCAACGAACTGACGGATATTAAAACAGAACTAGGAAGAGTGTCTGAGAAGTGCAAAGAAATCAATGACAGGTGCACTGCAGTCGAAACGGAACAGCACAATCTTACAGTCATTGTAGAAAACATGCGCACGGACCTTGATCAACTATTCGACGCAACGGCGGAAGGGAAGAGAGAGACTGAGAATTTTTTTTTTTTTTTTTTTTTCCCGAGAAACACGCTTTATTCAGCTAACGGGAGAAATACATATGCGCATAAAGAGGACAGTGCGCAGACATTTTCACACATACATTAAGCTGATATACATAAATATTTCTATCTATTGTGAAAAATAGAACAGAAAACACAAGCATGTATAAACATATACCTACACATGCATCCACGTTTCCTCTTTTGTTTTGTTTTTGCCCCTGTCTTTTCCTTTTTAATTTCAATTTTTCTCCTCCCTTGCATTACATTCTCTTTGCTCGAATACAACTTAGGCATATTAAAGACATGCATATTCCAGTGATTTCCACGAATATGGAGTTTAACACAGGTGATAATGTCAATGATATGAACAGAAAAACAATAGTCACCATACATTGCTTTAATACATCATTTCATCATTTCAATTGATTTCAGGAGTTCTCATTTTCGCAAGTTTCTTCTTTCCCTTTTTTTCCCCTCTTTTTTCTCCCCCCCCCCCCCCCCCCCCTCCCCCCCCTTCCCCTCTCTCTCTCCCTCCTCCCCCCCCCCCCCCCATCCCTCCTTCCCTTACACTCAAACTTCACTCTAAGTCTCATTCTCTCTTTAATCCCACTCCCCCTCCATATGCTCACCCTTCCCTATCTTTTTACAATGCTTATGGGTGTCCGACTATTTCTTGCCGGTTGTTACTTATTATTGAGGAAACATTAAGGAACAGAAAAAAAAGAAAAAAAAGAGACCAGGAGCATTTAGCTGAAGTTGTTGCTTCTTATGTGTACCGCTTATATTTAATTGCTGAGTATAATTGACATAAATAAGTCAATATACATGTTTAGAAAACAAAGTGTACAACAACCTGGCTTTGTGACGATTTCCACTTTTTTAAGGCATGTTTTGACAGAATTCGGCATTTACTCCTCAAGCAGACCTGAATAAGGTGCCCATTTTCTTTCAAACTCCAACAGGCGCATTTCGGAGCTATATATATTTTTCAATACGATAGTTTCTTTTCAAATCTTCCACGAAAAATTTAGTCTAGGCTTACTTTGATTAAATCTACATTTGTAGATGAAATATTTTGCCCATAGTATAATAATATTGAATATTTCGTCCGTTTGAGTTATTTCATCAGTGCCAAACAATATTAGTTCAACGTTAAATGACATGCGCACATAGTGTGCGGTTTTCTGTTTAAGTAACTTTTCCAGATTTTGCCAGAAAGTTTTAGAGTAAGTACATAGCCATAATAGTGATGGATAGAATCTCGTTCGCTATTGCAAAAGTACATCTATCATTTTTAGTTACCCCCATTTGTTTCAAAACAACATTTGTAACAAGGATTCTATGACAAATTCTTAACTGAAACCATTTCAATTTTATTTCTTTTATTTTATTAGCCAACTTTAAAACCACGTTCCAGTCAACCAAAGTATCAATTTTTTTCTCCCAGTTCTTAAACGGTTTTATATCAAAAATTGTCTGCATTTTCAGAAGATGATTATAGTATAATCTTGAACCTTTTTTAACACTGCATACTATTTGAAGTGCTTTTGGATGTTGATATCCAATGTTGCTGTCTACTTTGATACCTCTTTTTCTCATGTATTCTTTTATTGCTTGTAAACAACTGACGTAACGTAGATAGTTTCACATTTATTTTATATTTCTGCAGAAATCCTCCCAGCTTAAAAAATCACCACTTTCGTTTAGAATATCTTTTACAAGGAAAACATTGTTAAGTGCCAATTTCTCCAGAAGAAATATGTTTGGTCGATTTTAATTTTCGTTGTAAAAAATAGGTTCAGATACAATTTCTTTGCTTTCATTCAAATCGATTAGTATTTAAATCTGCAAATGCTAAAATACATCTCTCCAGAAAAAATTACATCGGCTGTTAGTGTAGCGTTTTGCTCCATAACTACTGAGATTGTTTACTTCTGGACATAGCGTCTGAATTAGTATTTTCCATTTTTGAGATCCAGTATACAGCTTTCTTATCCATGCTAGTTTTAATGACTTTATAAAAGTTTTTATGTCTGGGATTCTAGTCCTCCGTGTTCAATGTCGTACGTGGAATATGTTTTTTTTTACTTTTGTTGGTTTGTTGTCCCATATGAAATCAAGCACATCTTTTGTAGTGATTTAATCTCAACATCTGGTGGGTTAGGTAATAAAATCCATAAATAAACTAACTTTGAAAGAATTAGAGACTTCGTATTGCAACTCTGCCTAGTGGGGTACACATTCTTTTTGCCCAAATCTTAAATAAATATTTACTTCTAAAAGTTTGTCCACTACATTGATTTCCGTTAGATTTGTTAAATCGTTTGAGAACCAAAGTCCTAGGATTTTGAATTTTCTGGGGTTCCATTCCATATGCTTATGTGGTAAGTATTTTTTCAGGTGAGTTTTTCTTTTTTCCTAACCAAACATTTATTGTTTTTTCAAAGTTAAGTTTTAATCCTGAAATTTGTTCGAACTCGTTTAATATTTCAAAAACTTTTTCATACGACTTCCTGTCTCCATGTAAAATAAACGTGTGTCATCAGCAAATGATTTATTTTAAACTCAGTGTTCGAAATAACTAGAGACTGAGAATTTAACGGTAGCCGTGGACGATCTAGAACAACAGGTGGTGAAGATGTCGGAAGAAATAGATAGACTAGAGGGGTTTTCAAGGCGAAATAATCTACGCTTCTTTGGTATCCCTTCAAAAGATAAGAAGATTACGACAGTTGTGCAAGAAGTGTAGTTGACACCTTAAACAACGCTGACAGCTCTACTGTATGGAGGGAAGATGATATTCTACGAGCACACAGGGTGGGTCAAGCAAAGCCGGGCGAGCCAAGGACAATGATAGTGTGTTTTCTACGCTGGCAAGACAAAATGAGATAATTCGTGATCGCCAGCTTCGACACGAACTGGAAAGAAGAGGTGTCAGAACTGCCAACGATCTGACCAGAAGACAGGCAGCAACAGCAGCCAAAGCAAAACAAGATGGCATGGCGGCCTATTTTGTCCGGGGAAAACTGACTGTGGGGACGAGAAGCCCGATTTACGGTCGTATGCCAGAAGTAGCAGCAGTGGCGACACGGAACGTCACTACACCAAGAACGGCAGGTACAGATGGAAAGTCTTCCGACTTCCAAGTGGCAGGCGACAGTGGCACGGGGAATTCCCCCTCGCGTCACAACGACGACAGACGACACAACAGCCAATCAGGAGCGGCAGGAGGAGCGGCAGCAGTGGAAGGGGAGAAAGGAGGTCAGCACGTGCTAAGGGGTGGTGATGGTGCAGACCGACCAGCTGGTCAGCGTGTACGTCAAGGAAACCCTCAGCCAATCAGCCGGGACACCGGCACACAGTGGAACGGGATCACCGAGTGTGCGAACGCCTACATCAACACATGTGTTGAGTGGCAGAGCACGACCTTGTGACGTGTTGCCTGACCAGAGCCGGGATTCTCCGACCAGTTCGCGTCATCATGTGGCGGGGGCCATATCCCAGTGTGTGCGTGGTGTGGCGGACAGGAAAACCCCCACCAGTGTGTCAAACAACAGTGGATCACGGTATGGACAGGGGGAAGGGGTGGCCACGCACGGTGCAGGACGAGGGACTGGGTCGAGAAGACAAACTGGTTGAATTCGTATCTGGCTAAAAAATGTTCATGAGAGATCTTTGAGATCAAAAACGTGTTCAAGATAGGACAGGCTAGACTATCAGGAAAAAGAACTGACATTTCTTAATTTAACATAGAGAGAACGGGGAAACCTTCATTCTGGGCCACCTTCGCCCTCAACCAGTTTTCGGGCGAAAGTGGCCCAGAATAAAGGTTTCCCCGTTCTCTGGCAAGTAAGACTTCAAACTATGTTTTCTTAATCATTTTCGCGCATACAGTCATTTTCAATACTATCATTTTTGCGGAGGCAGTCACCAAACTAAAACTTGGCTGAGACACTGCACGAACACCCCTAATTAGAGGGCTTGGGGTTTGTGGCAGGCAGTACCCTGGACGGATCCTATGGCCTGTATAATTTTG
>JAFLJL010000035.1:0-12255 GCA_018398815.1 Conus ventricosus | reverse complement strand
AATTAGCATATTGTTTTTCATATTTAAAATCTATATCATTGCAAAGTAAATGGAAAAACATACAAAACACAAACAAGAATGAAGTCTCTATCTTCAGTCGTTTTCGAGATATTGCAGTTTAAAGTTGCAACGTTTTTATGCACCTGACAAAATGAGATATCTTCCAAGTTTGAAAGCCAATAGGATCATACATGATTGATATATCTGGTTATAAATTGGTGTTCTCAATCTATACAACTTACATCTTTTGAACAAGTAAGTTCCATGGTATCAGTTTACATGGCTTTTGTGTGATAAAGTGTCAAACTTGTAATAAATCGCAATTCAGCGCTTTTCGAATTTGCATGATGTGGCTACTTTGAAGCACTGCAACACAGTAAAAATGGACATTTCAGCAGTTTCCAGTGGTTTGGGACAAACTCTCTAAGTTGTACTAAGCTAAGTCATTTTTTTCTGAGGTATCTGCTATAAAACATATATGAAAACTTTTGTGCTAAAAACAGGAAATATTGCAATTTGGACGGCGGAAAAAAATGGGGGTAGAATCGCCCGCCACACTTAAAATTGCTATAACTTCTAAACTACTTCATGAACTGTTTCCAAATTTTGTATACAGTTTCTGTACAGTATTTCCTGTAAATCAAAGTGTACATTTTTGTTATTTTGTACCTAACATTTTATTTCCTGTACTAGAATAGTGGCCAACAGGGGCGGAAATGATGATGATGTCCGAATTAAAACCGACAGTTTTTGCAAAACTTATTGACAGATTTCAACAAAATTTGGTATGATGTTGTCTGTATTTATTGATAAAATCATGTTATTTTTGCTCTTTCTGACAAGTGTTGGCAGCCCCAAACAAAAGGTCACTTACGATAAGGGTGGGAAGTGCACTCTTGCTGACGGGCAGATTGGGTTGACTATGTAAACATAGTTCATTGTTAATTGGAACAGACCAGGCATGGCCAATAGTTGTTTTGGAGACTATGTTGAAGTCACTGGCAAACACAAATATGCTTTGCACTGAATCTGTGTCTGCCTTGGTTGGCCACACAAGCATGTTGTTTACAAGAGCAAATTTCCTCAGAAAATTAATGTCTGCTTTACTCAGGAGAGTGGATCTGTGACACACTGCCAAATCATCATCATAGAAAACTACATTCTGGCCAATTTTGGTAAAGATAAGTCTTCCAGAAGGCAATCAGTGGCATGTTCACAGATTTCATCATTGATGCAACATGACTGCATCCTCAAAATGGGCGATAACTTCTTATGTCTCCATCTCTTCCTCGGTCACCATCACTTCATCAGTCCCCAAGCCCAACTGCTCTGCCTCAGGAAAAGTTGAAGTGGAGACACAGCTCACACCTCATTCACTTTATCCTGGTCTGGTGGTCCTCCAACTAACAACACAGCCAATTGTGAACACCGACATGTGTGGTAAAGACTATGGCCTATAGGTTTTGGGTGACCAACCACCCATGAACCTGGCATGTCGGGTAAAGGCTGTGGCCTATATGAAGATTATGGGTGACCAGCCACCCACAAGCTCCAGCATGTGAGAATGCTTCTTTAATTGGTATGGGTGACATGCCACCCACAGCATCTTATGAGGATTATAAGCTTTATTATTTTCTCCTTTATTTACCACCAAAACACCACAATATTTAATGGGGGCAAGCACAAATACACAATAAACAAAGTCATAAAACTTTAGTTACACAGGGGGTCCATTTATTGCAAAATGTTGCGTAATTATTGCGTTTTTCTGCCTTCCTACGCATTTTTTTCGCGGCCGTGCGTTTAGCGACGCAATTTTCCCAGGACCCGTTCTCAACCGCAAGCCTATGTCAGAGGGGCAAAACACGGCACAGACCTACAGCAGACTGCTTGACACCGCCAATTAGTGATAGTGCGTGCACATTTTACTCTGTGGCACTCGCTGACTTTTTGCTAGATCAAGAATGTTCCAAAACGCCTCATCCTTTCTCCCTCGAAATAAAATGGAATCTTTTCCTGCGTCTGCGATGGTGCCATCTTCCTGCAGCGAGCTGCTCTGCACTTCAGCGGTGTTAAGGCGCGTGATTCGGAGCTGTTTTGACGGGAGTGAGTACAGTTTACTTTGTTACGCATTTTTTTCAGCGCTGACGCAATTTTTGCGGAGGCGTGCGTTTCTTGACGCAAAAACAATAAAAAGTCAGTGGAACCCCTGGTTACATATTATGAAAACCGAGTGAGTTATGAAGATTTAAAACAACAGTCTGGGTAACTTTTCACCCACAAGCTCTGGCAAAGGTTAAACAAATAATAAAAATGTGGATGCGTTTTTCTCTAGTTAAAGAAAAAAAAAACAATGAAAAGAAAGAAAAAAACATCAAAGCATGGCCCAGGACCACTTAATTGAACTATGAGTGCATGATTTTATGTAAATTTCCCTGTCTGTTTCTTCATCATTGTGCGATATCATGTGGTGTGGGTGTGTGTGTGTGTGTGTCAAATTACTGAGAAAAAAAAAATTAAAGCATGGCATAGGATCACTTAATTGAACTATGAGTGCATGTTTTATGTAAATTTCCCAGTCTGTTTTCTTCATCGTTATGTGATATCATGTTGGTGTGTGTGGGTGTGCGTGTGTGAAATTACTGGGGAAAAAAATTAAAGCATGGCATAGGACCACTTATCTTAACTATGACTGTATGAGTGCATTCTTTGATGTAAATTTCCCTGTCTGTTTTTCATCTTGTGTGATATTCGTGTGTGTGTGTGGTGTGTGTGTGTGTGTGTGTGTGTGTGTGTGTGTGTTGTTACTGCTCACTGTCCATTCCTTACAATTAAATTTTAGTATCGGTTGTTCTTTGTAAGCAAAATGTATTGCATGTTCTTTGTAAACAAAAGGTACATCCTCTGCAACACATTATTTTGTCAACAGGGTGTGATTTAAGCATTGCCAATAACATGTAAGTATTTCATTCATTATGATTTTGAATTAACTTGTTGATTTAATCATTGTGAATGTAAAAGAACATAAATATACATTATAATGCTTTTTTTTTAAATAAAAGGTAAAATTAAAGAAAGATTTAACTTTATTTTGGACTCTACCTTTTTATCAACTACTCTGTTTGTTCAGTATGTTTGTGCTGTTACAGCAATATACATAATTGTGCAGCATAACATACTATCACCATAAAATATCATAAATGTTACTGTCACAACAATGTATGTCTTGCAATGCAATGCTACTGTAGTTGTATTCTAGCAGTTTTCTTTAATCACTAAGTGTTCAAAGCCTTGCGTGTTTGCCAGTAAGGAGGGGGGGGGGGGGGGGGGGGGGGGGGGGGGGGGGGGGGGGGGGGGGGGGGGGGGGGGGGAGAAAAGCAAATCTTTACAGTTAAATTACACAAATTTGAAATACACTGGGGGAAAAGATTAGATTGCTAAACCAAACTTCGTAGGGTCGGATTGACTCGACAGTGACCCCCCCCCCCCCCCCCCCAGTACCCCAACCCCACTACACCCCCTTACTGTCCAACTCACTCTACTCCCTCTCCCCTGTTTTATATCCCCAAAACACGCTTTGCCACTTCAAGTATGACAGTAATGATCGGTGTTTCGTCGGTGGTCATTATCAGAAGACGGTGCTTTCAATTCAAAGCCTCGGACCGTCTTGTACGCGCGGTTGTGGCTTCCGGTTTGAATATCTGTCTCAAACAGATGTTTTTAACTACGATTTTCTCTTTAATCGGGTAATGGAATCAGTAACAGTTCACTTATACATGAATCGACATAAGTGAAGCCCATTACTGATATCTATTTTCATTAATTTGTCTTGTACAAAAATACGATCGCTTCGAACGGCGCAACGCGTGGGCCATTTCCAACCTGTTTAATCTCACGAACACCAGCTGAATTACGAACAAAATAACTAACATTGGCACTGTATTAAACGAAACAATAATAACTGAATCGTTTCATTAATGTTCTGGTTTGTTATTATATGGTTATTCTTACCAAGTGCATCTTGCAATTCAACAACGATAAGCGCATTCGACTACGGTCATTGTCGGATCATCGGCTTCGTTCCGCCATTGTTGAAATTTGGACAAGGAGCGAATGTTTGCATTTGATACCTTCGCTTTGATTGGCTTGCGCTTTTCGAGCATTCAACCAATCGCTTAGCTTGATTACACCAATGGATTCGAGAGAGAAGGCCTTTCTAGCGCATCGTTAATGTGTATGTTTTTTTCGCAAGTTTTTTAGCAACGACGTTGGAAAGACAACACTTGTAACAAGCCTCATAATAAAACTTCGATTCTAATTAATTTAAACACATCGTACTAAAAAGAGAATAGACTGAAATAAAGCTTGAAACATGCTCTTTTATTCTGACCTATTTGAACGCCAGTGAATGGAATAACACATTGTATGCGTTGATTTTCGACACCGTGTTAGCTCGAACGCTCGGCCAATGCCGCCTGCGGCGCATCGGGATGTGTGAGCGCTTCGTTTCGTGTGAACGGAGGGTTATTTGGAATAAAACTATCCATCATACCGTATGTTGCAAACACAAATAAACAAACAGAGTTCAAAAGGAAACTGCATTCTTTATTCATCACAATTTTCATTGAATCTAAACGCGTTATTCATAGATACTGCCTATTGAAAACACGCAAATTTTTCACTCGGCGTGAACTTTCCCGTACGCTGAAGAAGGGCTGCCGGTACCTACTGTGACAGAAGGTAATGGTAGGAAATGAAAAAGGGGAAAAAATGCTTGAAATCAACCAGTTTGATGTTTCCAATTTTAATGTTGCCTTTTTCATGTTTTTATCTGTTCAGTTTGTATGTGTATTAATTGTCTGTTACTGGGATAGGAGCAGTATTTCTTTTTGGGAAGTGGAGCTGACTTGTATGAAGAAAAACATAAACACTTGGTCTCGTCTTTTGAAAGATGGATAATTGTGTGTTGTTTTGCACATTACTTGTGGTTGTGGTTTTGTGATGTCTTGTCAGGAAGCTAACCAATTAGAGATTTGTGTGTGTCTGATGAAACAAGATTTAGGGGGAAGAAAGGTTTGTAATACAGTTTACGTCGTAAGAAAGTTTGAATTTCACTTCAGCATTTAGTCAGTTAATTTATTACTCTGATCCCTTTTTAAAATTTTTATTTATTTATATTTATTTTTTCTGACATTTGGGAGTTTGATATTCACACACATTGTTTTACCTCCCTGTTCTTTTGGTTAAAATTTTATTTTATTTTATTTGTAAGTGCATGTGGGTGATGTAAAGAAGAGGATGGGTGCCATAGTTCAGTATTTTGAATCACTGAAAGATGGATATCTGTTATGTCCTATCAGAAATCGTAGATGTCACTCTTTTTTGTGTGTGTGTGTGGAATGTACTGTTTTGAATGAAAGATCACCATAAGTAGATTGATGCATTCAGATTCTAGGTGACCCTGAGCTTATAATGTCGGTAACTTATTAAAAAAAAACCCAAGTAGAATGTTATGAAGAAGGGGGCATTGAACCATGAGTAGACTGGGCATATAAGGGCTGGTGATCAGAAAAACGGTTAAGTGGTAAGTCAACACTGCATAATAATGTAACTGTCCAAGAATTGTTTTTAGAGTAAGAGTGTTTGAGAAATCGTTTCTGAGTCTGATAAAAAAGTGGGATGGCCAGCAGATTTATGTCTTTATTAAAGTTTTTTTTGTTTTTTTTTTTGTTGACTACAGTTGATGAATTTGTGCTTTGAACTTTATAGCTGTCAGATGTAAGAACATGTTTGTGACAATGTAGGTATTGTTCCATTTGTTTCTGGCTTTGATGATGAATGACATACCGCCCCAGTCTGATTCTGGCCATGACTGATTGGTTTGTCTGATAAAGCTCTGAAACAAGGAGGTGTAAGGCATAAGTGGAAGGCGGATCAAGGGAAGGCTGTGATTGTTGTATATCAGGCTCTTCAAATTTATAGCACCCCCCAATCCCCCCTTAATGTCTGGTTCACTTTTGTCACTGGTTTTATAGATGATATTTTCAAAATGGAGTTGTATGTGTAATACTATCACTCTATCAGTGATTGGGAAGTGCTGCTGCATTTTGTTAAGAATGACACCTCAGTTGAATCTGAGTAACTGTGCTTGCACATATCTACGCATGTCATTTTGTAATAACTCTTCTGCATGAACTACATAAGACCTGTTTTTCTGTGCTTCTAAGGGTCGCACATTTAGTCAAGTCAAGAGACAAAAAAAGTTTGATTTTTAAATACTGTGGTATGGGCATACATAGGTTGCTTCCATTAGTGTGGGACACTGTGGAAACTTAATTGTCATGTAAATGGCAGTATTGAGACATTAATGAGGGTAATTGCTTAAAAAAAAAAAATTCTGTAAAGTTTGCAACCCTTTTGAATTTGTGTTTGACAAAATCTTAATTATATTTGATAAATTCTTTAATGGCGTACTTGCCATGTTGTTGTGTTTGGTTAAATTAATGAAACTTAATGTTGTACATGAGTGAAAACAGGCATGGATGCTCGTCACCAAACTACACATGTGATTTTTGTATGATATTTGCAAATAGATTGAGTGCGTAGGTTTGTGTCTTTTTCACTTTTCATTTTGTTAGATCTGTTTCTAGCTTTGATGATGAATGACATACCGCCCCAGTCTGATTCTGCCATGACTGATTGGTTTGTCTGATAAAGCTCTGAAACAAGGAGGTGTAAGACATAAGATGGAAGGCAGATCAAGGGAGGCTGTGATTGTTGTATATCAGGCTCTTCAAATTTATAGCACCCCCCAATTCCCCCTTAATGTCTGGTTTCACTTTTGTCACTGGTTTTATAGATGATATTTTCAAAATGGAGTTGTATGTGTATACTATCACTCTATCAGTGATTGGGAAGTGCTGCTGCATTTTGTTAAGAATGACACCTCAGTTGAATCTGAGTAACTGGTGCTTGCACATATCTACGCATGTCATTTTGTAATAAACTCTTCTGCATAAACTACATAAGACCTGTTTTTCTGTGCTTCTAAGGGTCGCACATTTAGTCAAGTCAAGAGACAAAAATAGTTTGATTTCTAACTACTAGTGGTATGGGCATACATAGGTTGCTTCCATTAGTGTGGGACACTGGAAACTTAATTGTCATGTAAATGGCAGTATTGAGGACATTATTGATTAATGAGGGTAATTGCTTAAAAAAAAAAATTTCTGTAAAGTTTGCAACCCTTTTGAATTTGTGTTTGACAAAATCTTAATTTTATTTGATAAATTCTTTAATGGCATACTTGCCAGTTGTTGTTTTGGTTAAATTAATGAAACTTAATGTTGTACATGAGTGAAAACAGGCATGGATGCTTGTCACCAAAACTACACATGTGATTTTTGTATGATATTTTCAAATAGATTGAGTGCGTAGGTTCATGTCTTTTTCACTTTTCATTTTTGTTAGATCTGTTTCTAGCTTTGATGATGAATGACATACCGCCCCATGTCTGATTCTGCCATGACTGTTTGGTTTGTCTGATAAAGCTCTGAAACAAGGAGGTGTAAGGCATAAGATGGAAGGCGGGCCAACGGAAGGCTGTGGTTGTATATATCAGGTTTTTCAAATTTATAGCACCCCCCTCCACTCCCTTGGCCCCTTTAAATTAATGTCTCATTGTCTGGTTTCATGTTGTCATGGTTTTATGATGTGTTTTCCAGATGGGGTTGTTTGTGTATACTATCACTCTATCAGTGATTGGGAAGTTGCTGCTGCTTTTGTTAAGAATGAACACCTCAGTTGAATCTGAGTAAACTGGTGCTTGCACATTTCTACGCATGCCATTTTGTAATACTCTTCTGCATGAACTACATAAGACCTGTTTTTCTGTGCTTCTAAGGGTCGCACATTTAGTCAGTCAAGAGACAAAAAATAGTTTGATTTCTAAATACTAGGGGTTTATGGGCAAAACATAGGTTTGCTTCATAGTGTGGGGACACTGTGGAAACTTAATATTTTTGTGAATGGCAGTTTGAGACATTAATGAAGGTAATTGCTTAAAAAAAAATTCTGTAAAGTTTGCAACCCTTTTGAATTTGTGTTTGACAAAATCTTGATTTTATTTGATAAATTCTTAAGGGGCATGTTGCCAGGCATTGTTTTGGTTAATCAAACTTAATGTTGTACTGAATGGAAACAGGTATGGATGCTCGTCACCAAACTACATATGTGATTTTGTATGATGTTTGCAAATAGATTGAGGCGTAGGTTTGTGTCTTTTTCACTTTTCATTTTGTTAGATCTGTTTCTGCTTTGATGATGAATGACATACCGCCCCAGTCTGATTCTGCCATGACTGATTGGTTTGTCTGTTTAAAGCTTGAAACAAGGAGGTGTAAGGCAAGATGGAAGGCGGGCCAACGGAAGGCTGTGATTGTATATATCAGGTTTTTCAAATTTATAGCACCCCCCTCCACTCCCGGCCATAATTAATGTCTCATTGTCTGGTTTCACTGTTGTCACTGGTTTTATAGATGATGTTTTCCAGATGGGTTTTATGTGTTATTACTCTATAAGTGATTGGGAAGTGCTGCTGCATTTTGTTAAGAATGACACCTCAGTTGAATCTGTGTAAACTAGTGTTGCACATATCTACGCATGCCATTTTGTAATAACTCTTCTGCATGAACTACATAAGACCTGTTTTTCTGTGCTTCTAAGGGTCGCACATTTAGTCAAGTCAAGAGACTAAAAATAGTTGATTTCAATATACTAGTGGTATGGGCACACATAGGTTGCTTCCATTTGTGTGAAACACTGTGGAAACTTATTGTTTTGTAAATGGCAGTATTGAGACATGATGAAGGTAATTGCTTAAAAAAAATTTTCTTTAAAGTTTGCAACCCTTTTGAATTTGTGTTTGACAAAATCTTGATTTTTATTATAAATTCTTTAATGGCATGCTTGCCAGTTGTTGTTTTGGTTAATTAATCAAACTTAATGTTGTAATGAGTGAAAACAGGTGTGGATGCTCGTCACCAAACTACATAATGTGATTTTTGTTGATATTGCAAATAGATTGAGTGCGTTAGGTTTGTGTCTTTTTCACTTTTCATTTTGTTAGATTGTTTCTAGTTTGATGATGAATGACATACCGCCCAGTCTGATTCTGCCATGACTGATTGGTTTGTTGATAAGCTCTGAAACAAGGTGTAAGGCATAGATGGAAGGCGGATCAAGGGAAGGCTGTGATTGTTGTTATCAGGATCTTCAAATTTATAGCACCCCCAATCCCCCTTAATGTCTGGTTTCACTTTTGTCACTGGTTTTATAGATGATATTTTCAAAATGGAGTTGTATGTGTATAACTATCACTCTATCAGTGATTGGGAAGTGCTGCTGCATTTTGTTAAGATGACACCTCAGTTGAATCTGAGTAACTGTGCTTGCACATATCTAGCAGTCATTTTGTAATAACTCTTGTGAACTACATAAGACCTGTTTTTCTGTGCTTCTAAGGGTGCACATTTAGTCAAGTCAAGAGACAAAAAATAGTTTGATTTCTAAATACTAGTGGTTTTGGGCATACTAGGTTGCTTCCATTAGTGTGGGACACTGTGGAAACTTAATTGTCATGTAATGCAGTATTGAGACATTAAATGAGGGTAATTGCTTTAAAAAAAAAAATTCTGTAAGTTTGCAACCCTTTTGAATTTGTGTTTGACAAATCTTAATTATATTTGATAAATTCTTTAATGGCGTACTTGCCAGTTGTTGTTTTGGTTAAATTAATGAACTTAATGTTGTACATGAGTGAAAACAGGCATGGATGCTCGTCACCAAACTACACATGTGATTTTTGTTTGATTATTTGCAAATAGATTGAGTGCGTAGGTTGTGTCTTTTTCACTTTTCATTTGTTAGATCTGTTCTAGCTTTGATGATGAATGACATACCGCCCCAGTCTGATTCTGCCATTGACTGATTGGTTTGTTGATAAGCTCTGAAACAAGGGGGTTTTGTAAGACATAAGATGGAAGGCAGATCAAGGGAAGGCTGTGATTGTTGTTTATCAGGCTCTTCAAATTTTATAGCACCCCCCAATTCCCCCTTAAGTCTGGTTTCACTTTTGTCATGGTTTTATAGATGATATTTTCAAAATGGAGTTGTATGTGTATACTTCACTCTATCAGTGATTGGGAAGTGCTGCTGCATTTTGTTAAGAATGACACCTCAGTTGAATCTGAGTAATGGTGCTTGCACTATCTACGCATGTCATTTTGTAATAACTCTTCTGCATAAACTACATAGACTGTTTTTCTGTGCTTCTAAGGGTCGCACATTTAGTCAGTCAAGAGACAAAAAAAGTTTGATTTTAACTATAGTGGTATGGGCATACATAGGTTGTTCCATTAGTGTGGGACATGGAAACTTAATTGTCATGTAAATGGCAGTATTGAGACATTATTGATTAATGAGGGTAATTGCTTAAAAAAAAAATTTCTGTAAAGTTTGCAACCCTTTGATTTGTGTTTGACAAACTTAATTTTATTTGATAAATTCTTTAATGGCATACTTGCAGTTGTTGTTTTGGTTAAATTAATGAAACTTAATGTTGTACATGAGTGAAAAAAGGCATGGATGCTTGTCACCAAACTACACATGTGATTTTTGTATGATATTTTCAAATAGATTGAGTGCGTAGGTTCATGTCTTTTTCTTTTTTTCATTTTGTTGATTGTTTCTAGCTTTGATGATGAATGACATACCCCCCAGTCTGATTTGCCTTTGACTGATTGGTTTCTGATAAAGTTAAAAAAGGAGGTGTGGGCATAAGAGGGAAGGCGGCCAAACGGAAGGTTGTGGTTTATATATCAGGCTTTTCAAAATTTAGCCCCCCCCCCCTCCATCCCTTGGCCCTTAAAATTATGTTCATTGTCGGGTTTTTTCACTGTTGTCATGAGTTTTATAGAGATGTTTTCCAGATGGGTGTATGTGTATTTTAAAGATTGGAAGTGCTGCTGCATTTTGTTAAGAATGACACCTCAGTTGAATCTGAGTAAGGTGCTTGCACATATCTACGCTGCCATTTTGTATATTCTTTGTATAACTCTTCTGATAACATAAGACCTGTTTTTCTGTGCTTCTAAGGGTCGACATTTAGTCAAGTCAAGAGACAAAAAATAGTTTGATTTCTAAATACTAGTGGTATGGGCACACATAGGTTGCTTCCATTAGTGTGGGACACGGTGGAAACTTAATAGTTTTGTGAATGGCAGTATTGAGACATTAATGAAGGTAATTGCTTAAAAAAAAATTCTGTAAAGTTTGCAACCTTTGAATTTGTGTTTGACAAAATCTTGATTTTATTTGATAAATTCTTAATGGCATGCTTGCCAGGCATTGTTTTGGTTAATCAAACTTAATGTTGTACATGATGATAAAACTGGTATGGATGCTCGTCACCAACTACATATGTGATTTTTGTATGATGTTTGCAAATAGATTGAGTGCGTAGGTTTGTGTCTTTTTCACTTTTCATTTTGTTAGATCTGTTTCTAGCTTTGATGATGAATGACATTACCGCCCCAGTCTGATTCTGCATGACTGATTGGTTTGTCTGGATAAAGCTCTGAAACAAGGAGGTGTAAGGCATAAGATGGAAGGCGGGCCAACGGAAGGCTGTGATTGTATATATCAGGTTTTTCAAATTTATAGCACCCCCTCACTCCCCCGGCCATAATTAATGTCTCATTGTTGGTTTCACTGTTGTCACTGGTTTTATAGATGATGTTTTCCAGATGGAGTTTTATGTGTTATACTCTATAAGTGATTGGGAAGTGCTGCTGCATTTTGTTAAGAATGACACCTCAGTTGAATCTGAGTAACTGGTGCTTGCACATATCTACGCATGCCATTTTGTAATAACTCTTCTGCATGAACTACATAAGACCTGTTTTTCTGTGCTTCTAAGGGTCGCACATTTAGTCAAGTCAAGAGACAAAATATAGTTTGATTTCTAAATACTAGTGGTATGGGCACACATAGGTTGCTTCCATTTGTGTGAAACACTGTGGAAACTTAATTGTTTTGTAAATGGCAGTATTGAGACATAAAGGGGGTAATTGCTTAAAAAAAAATTTTCTTTAAAGTTTGCAACCCTTTTGAATTTGTGTTTGACAAAATCTTGATTTTATTTGTAAATTCTTATGCATGTTGCCGGTTGTTTTGGTTATTATCTAATGTTTTTAA
>JAFLJL010000034.1:57500-71504 GCA_018398815.1 Conus ventricosus | reverse complement strand
CCTTAGGCTTTGCTGGCGGGGGCATCAATACTTGGAGATAGGCTGTTTTTTTCACACTGCTTCTAGGCCTGAGAGTGCAGATGCTGTTTGGCCTAAGCGTAACGTGGTAAGGAGTTGATGCCCCTGGTAGGGCTTCCCATGTCAGATAGGCTAAGGGTGAGGATCCTGACTAACAGTAACCCGCCTTTCTCCTTTCTTGTTTTCTGCCTCCCTTATTTGGCCCTTTTCTATCTTCGTCTCCCCTTCAAGTCTTCTTTTCCACACTCCTTTTTCTCTGTGGTCTCCTTAAGATCCGCCGCGTTTGCCGTGCGGTGCGACCTGTGTCGGAGGGGAATGAGATCCTGGTGATTGAGAGGGGCCAGCGCTCTCAACACATCACTTTGTCGGACCTCTCCTAGACAGGGAGTACACTTTGGCCGGGTGTACTATCGGCTCCCCTTCTGGGGTTGGGTCAAGACGGGCAGTTCCCCAGCTGGCCAAGTAAACCCTGCAGTGCTCAGCTCTCTGTTCCCGGGAGTTGAGCATGATCAGGGGGGATAGGGTTGGTTGCTTCTGCTTGTCGTATGTCTCTCCCGAAGCCTGGAAGGGGTCAAGACATTGGTTTCTTGGCCTGGCCCCTTAGTTGGACTCCAAGGTGGGTGGGTAAGGGAGAGATGAATCACAATAAACTAAATATGAATCATTAAAAAACTACCCCCCCAAAAGGAAGAGGAAGGCAGTATCCCCTATTTCAGGGGAATTAGAAACAGACAGTGATTCTGACAGTGAGGTAAGACAGAGGACAGGTTTCTGGGTTTCCCTGGCTCGTGGTGGAAGGGACAGGCAGGAAAGACCCCTTTCAGCTCTGAGCCCTTTTGCTGTCCAAAAGGGCTTTCATGGTATAGCAGGTGAACCTAGGTCCATAAAACGGTTGAGGAATGGTTCGTTTCTTCTTCAATGTCGATCACAGAAGCAATCCGAACAGCTGCAGAAGGCAAAAAGCTTGTGGATAGGGAGATCAGGGTGACTCCCCATAAGCAATTAAATTCATCCAAAGGTGTGATTAGATGCAGAGATCTGGCGGGTGTTTCAGAGGCGGAAATAAAAACGGAGCTGGCGTCCCAGGGTGTGACGGAGGTGCGCAGGGTGACGATAAGAAGGGTTCAGAGAGAGTGGCCACCAACACCCTCTTTCTGACCTTCTGCAACCCTGTGCTGCCTCCGGTCATCAAGGTTGGTTACCTAAATGTTCATGTTCAGCTCTATGTGCCATCCCCATTGAGGTGCTTCAGGTGCCAGAAGTTTGGCCATGTCAGGGACCGCTGTTCAGGGCAAGAGGTATGCGGTGTTTTGCTGCAAGGCAACCCATGATGGGCCGTGTCAAAGATCCGGGCACAGTTTTAGAAATGTCTTTGAACTGCGGTGGCGGAACTTTCATCCTCCTCTTCAAGAAACCATGTCTCTTTGGATTCAGGACGATTCTGCAATTGCAAAGACTAAAGACTTGAAAAGAAAATTGTTCCTTTTTTGAATGGCCCCGCAAGCCAGTTGTGGCAGTCAGTCAGGCCGACAGCTGTCTTCGTATGCTTCGCCGTAAAGAAGTTCTACAGTTCACATCGTCATGTCTGTGTCAGATGATACTTTAGTTTTCGAAAACTTGCAATGAAGATCGTAGTTCATGGTGGTACAAGTCACCACCTTCCAACCAATGTCTGCCCTGTGGAGGCAAAAAATCGCACCCCTCAGTGCCAGCAGTCTACAAACATTGCTGCTGGGCATTAAAAAAAACCAGACCCTACCTCGGAACTCTCATGATTCGTGCCCGTGGGGCACGGGAGTCACCAGTGTGGAGATGGTGGAGTAAGGAAGATAATCCACGTCTCCCAACCAAGAACTACTTAACCTGTTGGCAAGTCTGCCAGCCAGTCCCTGCAGATAGTCCAGTGAATTAGCAAAAATTTACAGCTTTAGCAGCAGATGTTGAGTAGGAGATGACCGATCTCTCTCCTTTTGCCTCGTCACCATGGATAATACATTGTCCATTGGAATATCCGTGGTCTAAATTCCAACTTCGAGGAGCTGCAGTTCTGTTCAGTCTCTAAACCCTCTTTCGGGCTCTTCAAGAAACTCAATCCAAGCCGAAGGAACTTTACCTTTCGGCTTATATTTTTCGAAACGCACACCATCACGTTGGACTGTCGGGCGGTGTTGCCTTCTCTACACAAAACTTTGTTGTATATGTCTGTACTCTGTTACCCCTTCATGGTCTGTCGACTGGAGGAGTCACTTCCAAGACTGTGACAATCTGTTCTCTTATCTCCTCCATCTGTCCGGTTGTCGTCAGAACCTGTCATTCTGAGGGGAACGTCCTCGCCTTTTTGCGTGGGTGACTTTAACGGTCACAACCTCTTTGGGTAGTACGGTTCGTCATCCAGATCTGCGATTGAGGATGTCCTTGGATTTTATTTGGTTGTCTGAACGACAGGATCTGCTAACTTACCTCCACTATCAAGGTTCACTTCGTGTTTAGATTGTCGTTTGTGTCCCATGCTGTCCTGGATAAGATGGTCTGTCCATGACGATCTGCACGAAGTGACATTTCCTGTCCTTCTACAACTGTATTACTGAACCGCTCTGTCTCTCAACTCTCAATATAAAAAAGCAAAGGGATCATTGCAGCCACGTATTTCAAAGACTTCAGGACACTGATTTTTTTCCAGAGTCCAGACCCAGCAGAAATCTCTGACCAACACTATGATCACATTGCTAAAGCATGTATCCAGTCGGTTCCGATAAACTTCAAATGCCCAAAACCCCTGGTTCGATCGAATGCAAAAATTTCTAAGTTAGAAAAGGGCTCAGCGTCAGTATACAAAACCTGCGGGTCCAACGCTCGATCCCACTCAGAAACTCCGTGCAAATTCAAGGACACATTTTAAAATCAGAAACGTCGGTCCTGGAGAAGTTCTGCATCGGCTGACATTCAAAACTCTGAGAAAAAGTGTGGACATCATTAAAATAATGGAAGAAACCGTCCACTGTGAACATTCAAGTTTTCGGTTCTTAATAACAAACTAAAGAAAGCATTGCTCAATCTGCTTTCATCCATTGAAAAGAATTCCTACTCTCTAAAATCAGTCACTTTTACATAAACACAAATGCCCTTAAAGATAATCTCCGCAACTTTTCATCCTAAACTGGAAGATACAATCTCCTTTTAATTAAACGAGCTGAAATCTGCCTACTCTCTTGCAGCGATTCCTCTCCAGGTATAGATGACATACATTATCAACTATTGAAACATCTTCCGCAAGAAGGTCTGAACACCCGTTACAGGTATACAACCACGTGGGACTACAGGTTGCTTTCCACCTCTTGCGGACAGCCCTCATATTCCCATCCCAAAACCTGGAAAAGATCTTCTAATCCATCTAACTACCGTCCCATAGCTTTGACCAGCTGTGTCTGTAAATTGATGGAAAATGTCCACGCTAGGCTCATGTGGAAACTCGAAACCGATGGCCTTTTGGCGAAAGAACAGTGTGGTTTCCGCAAACATCGTAGTACAGTTGACCATTTGATTCGTCTGGATTCTACACTTAGAAACGCTTTTTTAAACAGACAGCATGCAGTGGGCAATTTTCTTTGACTTGGAGAAGGCCTACGATACCACCTGGAAGTCGGGATACTTCATGATCTCCACGATCTGGGTTTTCGAGGTCATCTTCCGCTTTTTATTCAAAATTTTTTGGCAGAACGACAGTTTCAGGTCCGGGTTGGCACCACTCTCTCTGATGTCCACGAGCAGGAGTTGGGTGTTCCACAGGGGAGCATACTATCTCCTGCCCTCTTTAGTATAAGATCAACACATTGTCAATCAGTTCAGCAGGGTTCAGACTGCTCATTGTTTGTGGATGATTTTGCTGTCTACGCAACTGGAAGCCTGTACCCGAGTGTCCAGCGCAGGCTCCAGCTTTGCGTAGATAAAATCCATCGGTGGGCGGATGAAAACGGTTTCACCTTTTTCTGCTACAAAAACCCAGTGTATTCACTTCCATAATTTCCATCAGTTTTTTCCAGATCCGGAACTTCAAGTAGGGAAATCTCCCATTCCAGCTGTTTAAAGAGGCCAAATTCTGGGAGTCATTTTGACCAAAAAACTTAACTTTCTCAGCCATATTAAAAACCTCAAAACTGCTTGCAAAAGGCACTGAATATTCTGCGGGTCGTAGCACACACCGACTGGGGGCGCTGATAAGAAACTTTGTTGCACCTCTACAGAGCCTGGTCCGTTCCAAACTGGACTACGGTTGTGCTGTGTACGGCTCCGCAAGATCATCTTACCTCAAACTCTTGGACCCTATCCACCATCAAGGGCTCGTCTCTGTCTTGGAGCGTTCCGCACCACCCCTGTGTACAGCCTGTACGCAGAGGCGGGTGAACCTTCACTGTCCAATCGCAGGCTGAAACTGTCTCTGAATTATTATATCGACTGTTTTCAGAACCGCAGAATCCTGCCTATGACTGTGTCTTTGACCCTCCGTTCCAAAGTAAGTTTGAAAACAACCCTAAATGTATTCCGCCGTTTGGTCTTCGTATGCAGCCTCACGTGCGGAATGCAGGTCTAGACCTGGGAGTAGTTTCCGATTTTCCAAGTTTTCCGGATCAACCTCCGTGGACCTTTTTCACACCAGAGATTCGTTTCGATCTTGCAGCTTTTCGTAAAGAGTCTACCAGCTCTCTGGCGTACAAGGCATTGTATGCTGAGCTCTGTTCGAAATTCCCATCCTGTCAAAAAGTTTTCACTGACGGTTCCAAGTCTGAAGATGGAGTGGCCTGTGCAGCCTACTGCCCTGGGGCTCCTTCTCAGATAATGTTGGAACATATCCATTCAGATGTTCTGTCTATTCTGCTGAACTTACTGCTCTGGTTCTGGCTTTGAAGATAATCTCACATTCTTCAAAGAGGGACTTTCTGGTTCTGACGGATTCGCTGTCAGCTTTGGAAGCCATAGCTGGCCGCAACCTTCAGCATCCAGAACTTTTGCATTTCTTTGAACTTTTAGCAAGTTGAAGGCGGACGGTTTACAACATTACTCTTGCTTGGGTTCCTGGTCATGTTGGTATCGGCGGGAACGAAATGGTTGATCGTTTAGCCAAGAACGCCACAAGAGAGAAACTGTCCAACACTTATATCCCTGCTCAGATGTGAAACCCAAAATTAACGATTATGTGAGAGACCTCTGGCAGGAGGATTGGAACACACAGACGAATAACAAACTCTTTCAGATCCGTCCAAACCTTAAGGACTTCCTCCCATCTACGTCGGGTGGTCGTAAAGAGGAAACGGTTCTGTGCGGCTGCACACCGGCCATTCGTATTTTACCCATTTTTACCTTTTAAGAGTGGAAGAAGCTCCGTGGTGCATTCCATGTCATGCGCCACTCACAATGAAACATGTTCTTTTGGAGTGTTTGGGACTTGCACGATGTGAGACACAAACATTTACGGCGGAGTCCATGAAGATCCTGTTCAGGGATGTCCCGCCTGACGTGATCCTTGAGTTTTTGAGAGAGATTAACATTTTTCATCTGATTTAAGATTTTACGGCAGAAAGATTTTTAACAAAGTTTCTGGTGCGTTTGTAGACGATGTCATTTAACGAGATGTGTGAAAGGTTTTTTTTTTTTTTTTTTTTTTTTTTTTTTTAAATGACTGGTGAGTTGATTTTAACGTGGTGACAGCCCTGATGTGGCCTCTGCGGTCGGCTGGGCTATAAGCAACATTATCTATCCTATCTTATCTGATGTATTTGAAAAGAGTAGAGAGTACATTGATGTACAGATTCAGCTGGAGCAATGTATTGTCCCGTATGATGAACAGTTTCTCTGTTATCCGTCTCTTTCTCTTTCGGCCATCATTGGTGGCAGATTTAAGGCCGACTTTGGCCTCCTGAATTTTCTTGATAGCAGCTTTCGTTTTCTCACTTACATTTCTTCTCGCGAACACTTGCTCAAATGTAAACTTTGTACAGCTTTTCATCACTTTCATCAAGAAAGGAGAAGTAAAATACCAGCAGAGCATCATACAGCCTCAACGTGTCTGCCACTACTTCAGTAAGCGACAGCCAGCGGTGTGGAACATAGCCCTTCGGCGAGGTAGGTGTGATCCCAAGAGCCAAACAAATATCTGCAAGAAGGCTGCGGGGATATGGAGACCATCTGCTGTCAGTGTGCAGATCTGTCGTCAGTTGTTCAATGTACTTTCCGAGGGAGAGCAAAAGGCCTTTGCAGCAATGTGTGCATGATGGCACGTGTCCCCATCTACATCTAAGAGATGGGGGGCTTACTTGACCGGATCAGAGTCTCCAACCCTGCCCTTTTTCCTCTCATCACTGCGCAGGAATCCATCATGACAGAAAGCAAATTGGACCATGGCAAATCCTTCTCAGTAAAGACTTCCTCCAACTTTTCAAAGAGTTTCTTACTTGTGACCTTTTTTAAAGAAAAGGAGGTCAGATGATTAATGACGACTTTCTCTTGGCTCTCAGAATAATGGCTAACAAGCACTGTCACAACTTTCTCATAGTTCGAATTCATTGCTTCGTCCATGTTCAGAGAAAAATAAGATGATCATTAATTCTGCAAGGAGCTCTTTTGGAAAAAAGAAGCAACTCCAAACTTAAGTTTATATGTTGCTGTTGTATTGGAGGCTGCCATGTTGTCGAGAGCTTTCACATCATGCGCCAGGGCTTTAGTCAGATCCACCAGCTTTGGCACAGCAGCTAGGGCGAGGTTATTTCTGCCACGAAACTGATGAGCTGTGAACAGAATAACAAACAGTGTGTTTAAAATGTGTACGTGATTGCAGTGTTTGGATTTGAACATATAATTATACCTTCAAAATATTTCTGACATAAAACCACTTGACTTTGACAGCTTTAAGGGTTAACTTAAAGTAAAAAACAAACAAACACACCTAAAATGGATTTGTTCTAGATATAACAGCAAAATTACATGCAACATAAATTGTTGGGATCACTGTTTTGTAGCATCACATTTCAAAGAACCAGGCCCTTTCAGTCATTCAAAACATACCAAGAGGAAGACTAAAACACAGAAGTGTTGTGCGATCAAAACATACTTCAATTAATATTGAAAGCCAAGCTTTATAGTTACTACTCACCATGGCTTCGGCATTCTGTGCCCTGTCTTCAAGAGGCACAAGCGGGATTGTTCGAGTAAGCGAGGGATCCACTGGCTCTTTGGCAAACATCGGATGGGCTCCGTATGCAGCTTCTTCGGAAAGAGATTGTCCTGCAAAATATAATTGCAGACCTGTCTACCTCAGAATATAAAAAATAGTATTCATATTTGCAAATTATAGTATTCCAAGACAAAAAAGTGTACTTTGTGACCTAGTACTAACTGCAACTTTGGACCGTTTTGATAGTGATTATGAATGAACTTGTTACTCCTTGGGCAACACAATCTTCAGCTTCCAGGCGTTATGGATATGGAGAGAATAACAAAGAAAAAACAATAAAAAGTGTTTTCCAGTATTCTGGAGCTAACAAGAGCTGCAATCCATGGATACTATCATGGCACTGACTGTTTACTGTTCACTATCATTGGCACTGTGACTGAACCAAAGCCACTCACCCATTGACCAGTTTTGACCTTGACCTACTTCCAATGCTACAGTGTATGCAAGGATTGCATAATAGATTAGTGTCTAGAATGGGGGAAGGGGACAGGGAGACTGATATACAAAGATAGAGACACTAAAGAATGTCAGTGGAAGACTATAACCAGCAGGGATGGGGTTCCCCCACCCCCTTCACCCTCCTCTCTTTTCTGGAGGTGGTTGAGAGTGGTAAGACCCAGAGTGTTGTGAGATATAGATCTCTCTCCATTCCCACCCACCACCCTCTGTGTTGTCTGTCTGCCTGAGCCACATGTATACATGTCCTGTGTGTGTTAAGGAGGGAGGGAGGGAAGGAGAAGACAGACAGACTGGCAGATAGGTAGGTCAGAACTGGCAAGAGGTGTTGTGGGGAGGAGGGAGGGGGTGGCAGGAGGCTAAAATCTACATAAACAGAGAAAGAGTACAAGCCTTGGAGAAAGAATGGTATGTTATAAGCGATTTATACATTCTGCCCCAGGTCTGATGCAAGGCAATGATGTAATCAAAACTAGGCTCCTTCACCCTGTTTGACCTGGTCCGAATGGATGTGGACTTTGACTTGTCAACTCAGTATCCCTCTTTCAGCAGGGGAGGGCTATCTGCATGAATACCTGAAGTGTGTGTGTGTGTGTGTGTGTGTGTGTGGTGAGGATTAAGAAGAGAAAGACAGTGGATCTAAAGACAGGGAGGGATTGAGAGAGAGAGAGAGAGAGAGAGAGAGAGAGAGGGGGGGGGGGTTGATCACACAGAATCACTTCACTGTAATCACAATAGCCTTGGAATAGTCCCAACAGTACTGTGTTGAAAATTGCAAGTATTAGTTTGGCCTGATGACTGATAAACACTGAATGGTTCCAATGACTAAAGTAATAGATCTATTGAGCCACTAAACTAAGTAAAATCATGGCAATCATCAACAATCTTCAATTCACAGTAACCTGTACAGTACAGTAGCAGTATCAGGTGACCCCCCCCCCCCCCCTTCCCTTTCCAACAAACAAACAAACAAACAAAAATCTGACAAATCAAAGTAAAATACAAGTGTAATCACGGAGACATCATACAAAATTCAAGGGAGATCCGGGGGAAAAAGGAAAGAATCTAATTCCGATAGTATGCTCTTTATTCCGTTTGTTAATGTTATGTCCCTTGAATTCGTATGATCTTTTCCATGATTTCCAAATTATATACAAGATTGCAAATCTTACAGTCTGGAAGTCCAAGAAGTGCCTTGCACAGCAGCACAGCGATCGCGGTGTCTCTTTGTGACAAGATGCTCTTTCAGTGCGACGATCCCGCGGAAAGTGTAGACGATGTCTGTGGTGCACAGTACACATCTTGCACTGCCTGGCACGTCAACCTTTCGAATATGTTGACCGATCCGCTCGAAATTCATCGGGATCTGACCTCACTTTCACGGACTTTAAAGTCCACTCCCACCTCCATTTGTTTTTGATCCCGCTTTCGTCAAACTTCTCTCCACGTTCGATGATTCTCACAGTCGCCATCTTGATAGATTAGGCGCCTAAAGCTACCGGTGCGAAATGGCTGTTGCGACTTTGAACCGAATACGAATCAGAACCATATGCGAATGCGGACGCGTTTGGGCGTTTTAGATCGGGTTTCTTTCCCCCGAGGAAATCGATTTTTTTCCCCGAGGAATTTTTTGGCTTCCGAGGAATTTCTCGGATCGAGGAGGATTTTAAGCCCTGCTCTTTCGACATTCTGCCACCCTGTGCTGCCTCCGGTCATCAGAGTCGGCTACCTGATTGTCCGGGTTCAGTTGTACGTTCCGTCCCCGTTGAGGTGCTTCCGATGCCAGAAGTTTGGCCATGTCAGAGACCGTTGTTCTGGGCAGGAGGTGTGTGGTATTTGCTGCAAGGCAACCCATGATGGGCCGTGTAAAGATCCGGCACATTGTGCAAACTGCAGTGGCGACCATCCCTCCTCTTCACGGAATTGTCCTCTGTGGATTCAGGAATCTGCAATACAAAGGGTTAAGACAGAAAAGAAGATCTCCTTTTTTGAAGCCCGCAAGCAGGTTGTGGGCAGTCAGTCGCCGACAGCTTCTTCGTATGCTTCGGCCGTAAAGAAAGTTCCTACAGTTTCAACTCGGTCAGTCTGCTGTCAGACTGATAACTTTACGTTTTCGAAAACATTGCAAGTAAGATCTGTCAGTTCTGGTGGTAGCAAGTCCACCACCTTCCAAACCAAAGTGACTGCCCCTGGTGGAGGCAAAACATCCGCCACCCCTCAGACTGCCCAGCAGTCTACAACATCTGCTGCTGGGCAGATTAAAAAACCAGAACCCCTACCTCGAACTCCTCTGTCCAGTGCCCGTGCGGGCAAGGGAGTTCAACCCAGTGTGGAGATGGTGGAGATAAGGAAGAAACCTCCACCGTCTCCCAAACCCAGACCTACTTCACCTGTTGGCAAGTCTGCCAGCAGGTCTGCATATAGTCCAGTGAAATTAAGCAACAAATTTACAGCTTTAGCAGCAGATGTTGAGGAGAAGATGACCTGATCTCTCTCCTTTTCGCCCTCTGCACCATGGATAATACAATATTCCATTGGAATATCCGTGGTCTAAATTCCAACTTCGAGGAGCTGCAGCTTCTGTGTCAGTCTCTAAAACCTTCTGTCGTGGCTCTTCAAGAAACTCAAATTCAAAGCCAGAAGACCTTTACTCTTTCTGGCTTTAATATTCTTTCGAAACCTGCACAACCATCCACGTTGGGACTGTCGGGCGGTGTTGCCCTTCTCCTACACAAAACTTTGTTGTATAGTCCTGTAACTCTGTCTACCTCCCTTCAGGCTGTAGCTGCGAGAGTCACTCTCCACAAGACTGTGACAATCTGTTCCCTTTATCTCTCACCTTCTGTCCCGGTTTGTCGTCAGGACCTTGTCAGTCTGTTAGGGGAACTTCCTCGACCTTTTTTGCTGTTGGGTGACTTTAACGGTCACAACCCTCTTTGGGGTAGTACCGGTTCGTCATCCAGAGGTCTGCTGATTGAGGATGTCCTTTCGGATTTGGATTTGTGTTGTCTGAACGACGGATCTGCAACTTACCTCCATTCTTCCACAGGTTCACTTTCGTGTTTAGATTTGTCGGTTTGTGACCCCTCGCTGGTCCTGGACTATGAGTGGTCTGTCCATGACGATCTGCACGGAAGTGACCATTTCCCTGTCCTTCTACAACCTGTAATAACTGAACACGTCTCTGTCTCTCAGCATTTAAATTATAAGAAAGCAAACTGGGATCTATTTGCAGCCACTGTTTCTAAGGAGTTCCAGGACACTGATTTTTTTCAGAGTCCTGACCCAGCTGAATCACTGACTAACACTATGATTAAATGTGCTAAGGCCTGTATTCCAGTGTCTTCCGATAAACTTCAAATGCCAAAAACACCCTGGTTCGATTCAGAATGCCAACAAATTTCCAAAGTTAGAAAACGGGCTCAGCGTCAGGTATACCAACGACCTTCGGGTCCCAACGCTCGAGCCCATCAGAAACTCCGTGCTAAATCAAGACACACTTTTAAAATCAGTAAACGTCGGTCCTGGAGAAGCTTCTGCTCCAGGCTGACATCAAAAACTTCCAAGAAAAAAGTGTGGAACATCATTAAGAAAATCAAAGGGAAGAACACCTGTCCCACTGTGAACCATCTCAAGTTTTCGGATTCTTTAATAACAGAGAAGAAAGCAGTTGCTAATCTGCTTGCTTCAACCATTGAAAAGAATTCCTCCTCTTCTAATAAATCAGCCACTTTTGTCAAAAACAAAGCCCTAAAAGAAAAATCACCCTGCAACTTTTCATCCGACAACATGGAAGACTACAATCTTCCTTTCACGTTAAACGAGCTGAAATCTGCCTTACTTTCTTGCAGCGATTCCTCTCCAGGTATAGATGAAATTCATTATCAACTATTGAAACATCTTCTGCAAAAGGTCTAAACATCCTGTTACAGGTATACAACCATGTGTGGACTACAGGCTGCTTTCCACCCTCTTGGCGGAAAGCCCTCATTATTCCCATCCCCAAACCTGGAAAAGATCTTTCTAATCCATCTAACTACCGTCCCATAGCTTTGACCAGCTGTGTCTGTAAATTGATGGAAAAAATGGTCAATGCTAGGCTCATGTGGAAACTCGAAACCGATGGCCTTTTGGCGAAAGAACAGTGTGGTTTCCGCAAACATCGGAGTACAGTTGACCATTTGATTCGTCTGGAATCTACACTTAGGAACGCCTTTCTGAACAAACAGCATGCAGTGGCAATTTTCTTTGATTTGGAGAAGGCCTACGATACCGCCTGGAAGTCGGGGATACTTCATGATCTCCACAATCTGGGTTTTCGAGGTCATCTTCCGCTTTTTATTCAAAATTTTTTGGCAGACCGACAGTTTCAGGTCCGGGTTGGCACCACTCTCTCTGATGTCCACGAGCAGGAGTTGGGTGTTCCCCAGGGGAGCATACTGTCTCCTGCCCTCTTTAGTATTAAAATCAACAACATTGTGAAATCAGTTCAGCAGGGTTCAGACTGCTCATTGTTTGTGGATGATTTCGCTGTCTACGCAACTGGAAGCCTGTACCCGAGTGTCCAGCGCAGGCTCCAGCTTTGCGTAGATAAAATCCATCGATGGGCAGATGAAAACGGTTTCACCTTTTCTCCAACAAAGACGCAGTGTATTCACTTCCATAATTTCCGTCAGTTTTTCCCAGATCCTGAACTTCAAGTAGGGAAATCTTCCATTCCAGCTGTTAAAGAGGCCAAATTTCTGGGAGTCATTTTTGACCAGAAACTCAACTTTCTCAGCCACATCAAAAACCTCAAAACTTCTTGCCAGAAAGCTCTGAATATTCTGCGGGTCGTAGCGCACACTGACTGGGGCGCTGATAAGAAAACTTTGCTGCACCTCTACAGAGCCTTGGTCCGTTCCAAACTGGACTACGGTTGTGCTGTCTACGGCTCCGCAAGACCCTCTTACCTCAAACTCTTGGACCCTATCCACCATCAAGGGCTTCGTCTCTGTCTTGGAGCGTTCCGCACCACCCCTGTGTACAGCCTGTACGCAGAGGCGGGCGAACCTTCATTATCCAACCGCAGGCTGAAACTGTCTTTAAATTATTATATCCGACTGTTCTCAGAACCGCAGAATCCTGCCTATGACTGTGTCTTTGACCCTCCATTCCAAAGTAAGTTTGAAAACAACCCTAAATGTATTCCGCCGTTTGGTCTTCGTATGCAGCCTCACGTGCGGAATGCAGGTCTAAACCTGGGAGTAGTTTCCGATTTTTCCAAGTTTCCGGATCAACCTCCGTGGACCTTTTTCACACCAGAGATTCGTTTCGATCTTGCAGCTTTTCGCAAAGAGTCTACCAGCTCTCTGGCGTACAAGGCATTGTATGCTGACCTCTGTTCGAAATTCCCATCCTATCAAAAAGTTTTCACTGACGGTTCCAAGTCTGAGGATGGAGTGGCCTGTGCAGCCTACTGCCCTGGGGCTCCTTCTCAGATACTGTTGGAACATATCCATTCCGATGCTTCTGTCTATTCTGCTGAACTTACTGCTCTGGTACTGGCTTTGAAGATAATCTCACATTCTTCAAAGAGGGACTTTCTGGTTCTGTCGGATTCGCTGTCAGCTTTGGAAGCCATAGCTGGCCGCAACCTTCAGCATCCAGAACTTTTGCATTTCTTTGAACTTTTTAGCAAGTTGAAAGCGGACGGTTACAACATTACTCTTGCTTGGGTTCCTGGTCATGTTGGCATTGGCAGGAACGAAATGGTTGATCGTTTAGCCAAGAACGCCACAAGAGAGAAACTGTCCAACATTTATATCCCCTGTTCAGATGTGAAACCCAAAATTAACGATTATGTGAGAGACCTCTGGCAGGAGGATTGGAACACACAGACGAGTAACAAACTCTTTCAGATCCGTCCAAACCTTAAGGACTTCCTCCCATCCACGTCGGGAGGTCGTAAAGAGGAAACGGTTCTGTGCCGGCTGCACACCGGCCATTCGTATTTTACCCATGCTTACCTTTTAAAGAGTGAAGAAGCTCCGTGGTGCATTCCATGTCATGCGCCACTCACAATGAAACATGTTCTTTTAGAGTGTTGGGACTTGCACGATGTGAGACACAAACATTTTACAGCGGAGTCCATGAAGATCCTGTTCAGGGATGTCCCGCCTGATGTGATCCTTGAGTTTTTGAGAGAGATTAACATTTTTCATCTGATTTAAGATTTTACGGAAGAAAGATTTTTAACAAAGTTTCTGGTGCGTTTGTAGACGATGTCATTTAATGAGATGTATGAAAGTGGTTTTTTTTTTTAT
>JAFLJL010000034.1:0-52500 GCA_018398815.1 Conus ventricosus | reverse complement strand
ATACAGAGACCAATGGAAGACTAAAGAGTTTTGGAGAATGGATATATAATATATGTCACCTAATTAATTTACTATTCTAGAAAGACATTTCCAAAAATTTGCAGTATGAAAACATGATTTATGATCACAATTTCTTACGCAAACAATTGTGAAGGATCAGAAGCCTGCATCTGCTGTGGAGTGGAGGATATATATCCATCAGAAAATAAAGAAAATGACTTTATAAAACAAATTCTTATAACTTGCATATATGGATAAAACTAAGCATGCTCATAGATTACTATGAACAAGTAGACAAATCTGGATTCATTTGAAGCTGCTTTGTCACATTCAATGCTGTCTGATGGCCATACTTTCAAACATGTGACACTCATTTACTGACCATGTTATTTTATTTAAAAATTTGTACATATTAAGGAAAATAGTGATGACTGTTGTTTCCAGTAAATAAACTAACTAAACTACACTCATGTAATCACATATTTCATAATAACAAATTAAACTGAGTTGATTGAGATATATATTAAGCATGTTCAACAATGAACACATGCACGCACGCACGCACACAACACACGCACGCACGCACGCACACCCACACACCCACACAGCTTCCTATAAATTACTTCCTGCATGCATTCACAAATATATTTGACCACAAAAACTAACACTGAAATCGAAGTATACAAATCGTAGAAAATTAAATCTTGGCAAAATAATTGGATTTTTAATTTAGAATAAATGAATTAGAACTATCACATAGGAGATGGGACACAATAAAGCAGTCCCAGTCAGGTTGCTGGATATTGTTTCTTATGATGTATGCTGAATGGGACAGTATAAGCAAAATTTTGTGAGTGATACTCCGTAGAGAGCCGTTACAGAATTGTTCTTAGATTAAGCCTTCCTTATATTTTTTCTGCCACTAGCCTCACACAAATTAATGTTTATTACATACCTGAAGTTGATGGTAGCTGTACTTGCACCTCAAAGACAGAAGATTCAGATGGTTGTTGGCTGATGAATGTGTCTTCATTCTGGCTGGCAGCAAATACATCAGGCAGTGTGACTGCAATTTATAAATACCAAACATATTGGGTGATGCACTGTTGCATGCATGTCACAGTGCCAGATTAGCACTGCTCTCTGTCAATGGTTATTGAAAGTAAAACATCATTAACTTGAAATTAATTAAATATATTTAAAATTCCATTCAGTTGTACACATATAATTATAAATTTTAAACTGCATGCCTAACAATGTCACATATTTCAAAAACAAATTTAAAACGTTCTTTATTGTAAAGTCTGAATTAACTTGATTACCTTTTTATTTTAAACAAAACCAATACATAGAGAACAATTAAAAAATTGAAACATAAGAAAAGAAAGAATTACAATGAAGAAAAATAAAATGACAGCAATAAACTTAGTGCCAATTGACAATTAAAAGAGAAAGCAAACAATAATTACGGACTACCTTACTGATTTTTTTCATTATAAATGTTTGTGGAACAGTCAAAATAATAACTTCAGACACACACACACACGCACATAACATCACACACACACACACATCACATGCACACACACACACACATCCACACACACACACACACACACACACACACACAGGGAGGAAAGCGAGTATGGGCATTTTTCTTTTAAGTCCAAATAACAATTTATCTATCGATCGATTTATCTATATATTTGTCTATCTATCTTAGTATCTCTCTCTCTCTCTCTCTCCTCTCTCTCTCTCTCTCTCTTCTATATATATATATATATATATGGTTACCTGAACTTGTTTTCCACCACTACTATTTGGTCAGTATATATATATATATATTATATATTATATATATACTTTGATCACAAAATTACAAACATACCTTTTCTTCTAAACAATAAAATTCAGACTCCCAATCACGCTTACATCATGTTGAGGATAAAAGCTATGGTGACTTTATCTTAGAGTGGGTCATCTGCTTTAAAAAAAAACAACAAAAAAACAAGGGTGTGAGTCCACATAAACAAATCTCGAATAAAAAAAAAGGCAGAACAAAACAGAAGCAGTTGTATGCTAAAACGGCAGATCTAACTGAAGCACCAAGCAGTGTACAATATTTTTTTTACCAAAAACCTCAATGGGGGTTTAAATATACTTAAACAAACGACAGAATAGGTAAATTACTTTAATACCGTCAGTCATTTCAGACTTGTCGCCCAAAATCGCCAACACAGAATCTTGATATGGTGATGGTGTCGCTGGCGGGCCTCCGCCAGTTTTTTGCTGGTCGTTGATGCGCTTTAAACCACTTCGATTTGATGTTTTCCATTTATCCGCACATCGTTCACTGAACGTGCGGCCACCTCGCATTCTGAAACCTTTGCAGCAATGGATGCCCACTTAGCTCTTTTCATTTGTTTGTATTTTCATTTGAGAGAGGACTGAACAGCACTTCCTTCTCTTCAGCAATTTGATCCAACAGAACATCCATTTCTCTTGATGAGAAGTGCTTTGCGAATTTTTTTGTTGGCCGGCTGAGACATATTGGGTCAAGGTGCGACTCGTGCTTTCCAATAAGGGGCTACCACTCCATCCGACGCTCCCCGTCACCCCCTTCCCCACACTCCCCAAACGGATTTCCCCTCTGTCTTTAAATAGATTGGTGTTAGCTGTCCCGAGGTGAAGTACGCGTCCAAGAATACAGTGATAAGTTGCAACTGGTGATAGCGTGCCACCGGTGGCAGCTATCACCGTGGTAAGCTTATCACCAGTGACAGCCTACCACCCCGTCATAACTACGGGCCCTGGTCCGTTCCAAACTGGACTACGGTTTGTGCTGTGTACGGCTCCGCACGATCTTCTTACCTCAAACTCTTGGACCTATCCACCATCAAGGGCTTCGTCTCTGGTCTTGGAGCGTTCCGCACCACCCCTGTCTACAGCCTGTTACGCAGAGGCGGTTGAACCTTCACTGTCCAACCGCAGGCTGAAACTGTCTTTGAATTATTACATCAGACTGTTCTCGGAACCAGAAAACCCTGCCTATGACTGTGTCTTTGACCCTCCGTTCCAAAGTAAGTTTGAAAACAACCCTAAAATGTATTCCGCCGTTTGGTCTTCGTATGCAGCCTCACGTGCGGAATGCAGGTCTAGACCTAGGTGTAGTATCTGATTTTTCCAAGTTTCCGGATCAACCACCGTGGACCTTCTTCACACCAGAGATTCGTTTTGATCTTGCAGCTTTTCGCAAAGAGTCTACCAGCTCTCTGGCGTACAAGGCATTGTATGCTGAGCTCTGTTTGAAATTCCCATCCTGTCAAAAAGTTTTTACTGACGGTTCCAAGTCTGAAGATGGAGTGGCCTGTGCAGCCTATTGCCCTGGGGCTCCTTCTCAGATACTGTTGGAACATATTCATTCAGATGCTTCTGTCTATTCTGCTGAACTTACTGCTCTGGTTTTGGCTTTGAAGATAATCTCACATTCTTCAAAGAGGGACTTTCTGGTTCTGTCGGATTTGCTGTCAGCTTTGGAGGCCATAGCTGGCCGCAACCTTCAGCATCCAGAACTTTTACTTTTTTTTGAACTTTTTAGTAAGTTGAAGGCGGACGGTTACAACATTACTCTTGCTTGGGTTCCTGGTCATGTTGGCATCGGCGGGAACGAAATGGTTGATCGTTTAGCCAAGAACGCCACAAGAGAGAAACTGTCCAACACTTATATCCCCTGCTCAGATGTGAAACCCAAAATTAACGATTATGTGAGAGACCTCTGGCAGGAGGATTGGAACACACAGACGAATAACAAACTCTTTCAGATCCTTCCAAACCTTAAGGACTTCCTCCCATCTACGTCGGGAGGTCGTAAAGAAGAAACGGTTCTGTGCCGGCTGCACACCGGCCATTCGTATTTTACCCATTCTTACCTTTTAAAGAGTGAAGAAGCTCCGTGGTGTATTCCATGTCATGCGCCACTCACAATGAAACATGTTCTTTTAGAGTGTTGGGACTTGCACGATGTGAGACACAAACATTTTACAGCGGAGTCCATGAAGATCCTGTTCAGGGATGTCCCACCTGATGTGATCCTTGAGTTTTTGAGAGAGATTAACATTTTTCATCTGATTTAAGATTTTACGGAAGAAAGATTTTTAATGCAATTTCTGGTGCGTTTCTAGACGATGTCATTTAATGAGATGTGTGAAAGTTTGTTTGGTTTTTTTTTTTTTTAATGACTGGTGAGTTGATTTTAACGTGGTGACAGCCCTGATGTGGCCCTTTGCGGTCGGCTGGGCTATAAGCAACATTATCTTATCTTATCTTATCATTTCATTTGCAATAGTATGAGAGTATTATTTCATTTGCAATAGTATGAGAGTATTATTTCATTTGCAATAGTATGCGAGTATTATTTCATTTGCATGGTAACTGTATGCACGTTATGGAAGATTTAAAAAAAAAAAACTTACAAAAAAAAAATTAAACTTTAATACAATACTTATTTTTTACTTAAAAATAAGTCAATAAAGTAGTGAAACATACCCTTTTGCCATTGATGACTGTAGCTGTCAACTGCCACTTATACCACTTCACAACACCCATGTATTCCCTGGGAGGACGAAGATGGTCATCCATGCCAGCAACACCACATGTACCGCATCTTCCATAGGCACAGTCCTGATGCCATTTTCCATCCCGTCTACCACAGGTGATGATGTCCACAGCATGGTAATGGTGGCGAATGCGACAGCTGTTGCTGACCAGAGCTGCAATACCATTAAAACTGTTCAGGTTCTGATTAGTGTTTTCGCAGTATTCACACAAAGCACTGGCGAAGAGTGTTCCTTTTTGGCAAGGTGGACGTAAGAAGGGCCGGGCTCTCTTGACAAACTGTGACCTCGCTGATGTTCTTGCCAGTAGCTTGCCTTGAACTCTTCTTGTGGTCACCACTGGTTTAGTAAGCAGCATATTTGGCTTTCCTGTTTTTTTGTGAACCAACTTATTTCAGGAAGGACCTGAAGCTGACATTTCCCCAGGAAATCAGCCAACTTCTGATTCAAGCTTTCTCTCACTTTTGATAAGCCCCACCTTGACAATAGTCAACACATACTTTCTTTTTTTCAGCAAATATGTTTGGTGTTTGTCAGCGATGTACACCAAGAGCTGTGCTTGCTGACCTTACACTAGTCGTCTTCCTTCTGCAGGCGGCCATGGTATTTGTTTTGCATGGTTGTGCTTGCTGCTTTTGATTTTTTTTCTTCAATGACTTTCTGCTCGCACTTCAACATGATAGCCAATAATGGCATCCTCAGTAGTTTTTGCTGATGTGATGGAAATGATACACCATATTTTTGAAAGGCCTGCATCAAACAAAGCTCTCGTTCTGGGGGACACTTTCCTGCGAAGGGACAGTCACTACCTGACATTTTTTCTAGGACTTGTTGGGGGACAGTGCATTTCTTGATCTTTTGGGAGAGGGCCTTCTCCCTTGCAAGTGGTGTTCTTGTATTGTTTGGCTGCACAGTTTCTGTTGGCTGTGGATGATTGACTGTGCTGGGTTGAGCTTGCTGTGCATCATCTGTTATGAAGTCGGCTCTTGGTCTTCAATGCAACTTCAGCTTTTTTCTTCACCGTTACGTACGTCTGCGTTTTGCATTTATTGCAGCCCGCCTTCTGAGGAGTTCGATTGGCCTTCTTTCTTTGGTACTCATCACTCCAAAGGGCTGCTCTTATCTGCTCAGGTTGTCTGTCTGGTTGCAAGGCCCTTTTCTGCCTTTTTCCCATTCCGCTTTTCACGCATTTCGTAGTTTTGCATGTCTCTCTGCCTGGCTTCATAATATCATCATCCAAGTTAGCCCTGTACTGAATACTGTTTCTTTTGCATTTTCTATTTTAGTTTTGTATTTTCAGCATCCTGTTTTTAATCGTTGTTTTAACTATCGGCATCTTTCAGAATTTGTCTTCTTTTTGGAGGTGGTGGTCCAGGACTTCAAGCAGCCCTGGGATCCAAATGGAAGAGTCATGTTTTATCTGTAGTCTTACAGCTCTGTCGACTTTGCCATGGCTGGAGTAGTCCTGCGAAGATGGAAATGCTTCATTTAGAAGTTAATAAAGTTCTAATCCACATTTTAACAATGACTGCTTCTGGATAGGAAGCTGAGGGTGTGAGAATTCAGCCACTGGCAAAGGGACAAGTATGCTTCTTGGGATTAAAAAAATGAAACTGCCTTCATTTGAAAATGTGAATAACCTGGATTTCTTTGAATTTTTGTCAGAAAGCAATTGTTTCTTGTTTACATTGGACTTAATAAATGTCATTTCTTTGAATCTAATATTGCATTGCAAAGGAAGAATATGTAAATTATTTTAAGCCAAAAGATCATTATTGTCTTTATGCCTTAATTACTATCAATACATACGCTGATATCTTAGCAGATTAAAGCAAAATTAAAGGATCAATAGAGGCACAGTTACTTGTTAGACAGGACATGATAATTTCTATTAAATAAAAATACACAGGGGGGGCAAATGTAAACTCAATAAAAATGAAACATTTTTGAGCATTTATCTGACTATACAAATAATAATTCACTTTTATTTTTCATTTTGACAAAACTTTTATCCTTTATTTGATCCAACATATCATGTAAAGCAACACTACAGAGAAAGCTGGGTTTCTTGTTACTTTGGGACCAAAAGCATTTTGTGGGGCCCCCCCCCCCCCCCCGGGGAAAAACCAATGAATAAGTGTCAAATAACAATCAATCAGTTGTATTAAAACAGCATTATCTACTGCATTCATAAAATACATAAATTTGTATTTTCCATTTTATTATCCCCCTTAAATTATTGCTTGAGCTTTGATCAAATTACAAGACAGTGGCTTTGTTTTTGTTTTCTAGTCATGATTGACAGCTGAACTAGGATAATTTCCAAACGATGTTTTCATTGTTTTGATCATGAATTGCAACGAAAATATTATCAAATATTCTCAAGTAAATTCAGTTCCCAAACTGAGATGCCAACTTTGATTCAATTTTAAGTCGTCATATGCAGTAGTACCGGTTGTAATAGAAACCTTCTCGTGCACTGCGATGGACTGTAACTTTACTCTGTTGTCTCTATGTGACATTTGAACTTTCAGTGGCTTGGTTTTTGTTTTTGTTTGTTTTATTTCATCGAGTACGTTCGTATTTCATGACTTTTTTACGATCTCAATCAAGTAATGCGAACAGGTTTACTTATTGCTTGCTCTTTATTATGGTTTCTGTGCCATGAAAACCAAATTCTGACGAAACAGATAAAAATTGTGGTGGATTGCCATCCGTCAGCAATCGCGGGGGGTAACAACAACCCAATAAAGCAATTACATGACTTCCAAAAACATAACTAGTAATTAAACCCTTTGCCTGCCACACCCTTTTAAAGTTAGGGGCTACACTCCATCCGACGCTCCCCAGTCACCCTTCACCACACTCCCCAAACGGTTTTTCCACTCTGTCTTTAATAGTTTGGTGTTAGCTGTCCGAGGTGATGTTCGCGTCCAAGAATACAGTGATAAGTTGGCAACTGGTGATATGCGTGCTCTGTGGCTATGTATCACAGATGGTAAAGCTTATCACCAGTGACTGACTACACACCGCGTCATAACTACGGGCCCTGTCAGTTTTCCATAACTGGATACGGTTGTGACTGTGTACGGTCCGATGATCTTCTTACTCAAACTCTTGGACCCTATCCACCAATCAAGGGCTTCGTCCTCTGTCTTGGAGCGTTCGCACCACACATGTCTACAGCTGTACGCAGAGGAGGCTGTGAACTTAATGTCCACCGCAGGCTGGAAACTGTATTTGAAATTTTTACATCAGACTGTGTCTCGGGAACAAGTAAACCTGCCTTTGACTGTGTCTTTGACCCTCCGTTCCAAGTATAGTTTGAATACAACCCTAAATGTATTCGAGTTTGGTCATTCGTATGCTGCTCTCGTGAGGAATGCAGGTCTAGATAGGTGTAGTATCTGTTTCTTTCCAGTTTCGGATCAACCACCGTGGACCTTATTCACACCAGAGATTCGTTTTGTTCTTTGCAGCTTTTCGCAAAGAGTCTACAGCTCTCTGGCGTACAAGCATATGTATGCTGAGCTCTGTTTGAATTCCCTATCCTGTCAAAAGTTTTTACTGGACGGTTCATGTATGAAGGATGGAGGGGCCTTGTGCAGCCATATTGCCTGGGGACTCCTTTCCTGAATTACTGTTGGAAACATTTTCATTCAAGTGCTTCGGTCTATTCGCTGAACTTACTGCTCTGGTTTGGCTTTGAAGATAATCTCACATTCTTCAAAGATGGGACTTTCTGGTTCGGTCGGATTTGCTGTCAGCTTTGGAGGCATAGTGGCCGGCAACCTTCAGCATCCAGAACTTTTACTTTTTTTTTTGAACTTTTTAGTAAGTTGAAGGCGGACGGTTAAACCCCCCCCCCCCTTCCCTTTGCTTGGGTTCCTGGTCATGTTGCATTCGGCAGGGAACGAATGTGGTTGTCGTTTTGCCAAGAACGCCACAAGATGAGAAAACTGTTCCAACACTTATATGCCCATGCTCAGATGTGAAAACCAAAAAATTAACGATTATGTGAGAGAACCTCTGGCAGGAGGATTGGAAAACACCACAGGTCGAATATCAAACTCTTTCAGATCCTTCCAGACCTTAAGGACTTCCTCCCTTCTTCAGTCGGCGTGGTCCTAAAGAAGAAACGGTTCTGTGCGGATTTGCACACCGGCCATTCGTATTTTACCCATTATTACCTTTTAAAGAGTGAATGTGGCTCCGTGGTGAATCCTTGTCATGCGCATCACAATGAAACATGTTCTTTTAGAGTGTTGTGACTTGCACGATGGGAGACTCAATCTCATTTTACAGCGGAGTCCATGAAGATTCCTGTTCAGGAATCCACCTGATGTTATTCCTTGAGTTGTTGACGAGAGATTGACATTTTTCATCTGATTTAAGGTGTTACGGAAGGAAAGGATTTTAATGCAATTTCTGGTGCGTTTCTAGACGATTGTCATTTAATGAGGATGTGTGAATGTTTGTTTGGTTTTTTTTTTTTTTAATGACTGGTGTGGTGATTTTAACGTGGTGACCTCTGCCCTGATGTGGCCCTTTTGCCGGTCGGATGGGCTATAAGCAACATTTTATTTTCTTTTCTTATCATTTCTATGAATAGTATGAGAGTATTATTTCGTTTGCAATAGTATGAGTTAGATTATTTCATTTGCAATGTATGCGAGATTATTCAATTTGCATGGGTACTGTATGCACGTTAGAAGTATTTTAAAAAAAAAAACTTTACAAAAAAAAAAATGAAACTTTAATACAATACTTATTTTTTTACTTAAAATATAAGTCAATAAAGTTGTGAAAATACCCTTTTGCCATTGATGAACTGTAGCTGTCATACTGCACTTTATACCACTTCACATCTCCCATGTTTTCCCTGGGGTGGACGAAAGATTGGTCATCCTGCCAGCTTACACCACATGTACCGCTTTCTTCATTGGCACAGTCATGATGCATTGTACACATCCCGTCTACCACAGAGTGATTGATGTCCACAGCATGGTAATCTACGTTGGCGAATGCGACAGTCTGTTGCTGACCAGAGCTTTGCATTGCCATTACACTGTTCAGTTTCAGAGTAGTGTTTTCGCAGGTATTTCACACATAGCTCTGGCGATAGAGTGTTCCTTTGTGCTAAAAGGTGGACGTAAGAAGGCCCGGCAATTTGCAAAACTGTGACCTGCTGATTGTTCTTGCCTGTAGCTGCCTTGAACTCTTCTTGTAGGTCACCACTTGTTTGTAAGGCAGCATATTTGGGCTTTCTGTTTTTTTTGGAAACCTAATTATTCTCAGGAAAGACTGAAGCTGGACATTTCCAGAAAATCTGAAATTCTGCTTCCAGCTTTCTCCCTTTGATAAGCCCCCACCCTGACAATGTCATCACAACTTTCTTTTTAAGCAAATGTTTTGTTGATTGTCCAGCGATGTACACCAAGAGCTGTGCTTGCTGACCTTTACACTTGTCTTTTTCCTTCGGCAGGCGGCCCAAGAGATTTTTGTTTGCTGTGCTGCTGCTTTTGATTTTTTTTTCTTCAAAAGACTTTAGCAGCACTTCACATGATAGCAATAATGGCATCCTTCAGTATGTTTTTGCTGAATGTGATGGAACTGATCTACACCATTCTTTTTCTTGAAAGGCTGCATCAAACAAAGCTCTCTTTCTGGGTGACATTTCTGCTGAAGGACAGTCACTACCTGGACAAATTTTTAGACTTGTTGGACAGTGCGTGTATTTGATCTTTGGAGAGCCTTCCTCCGTGCAAGTGGTTTCTTGTAATGTTTGGCTGCACGTTTTCTGTGGATGTGGAATGATTGGACAGTGCTGGTTGAGCTTGCTGGGCATCATCTTGTTCTGAAGTGGCCTTGGTTCTTCCCCAAGCCCATTCAGCTTTTTTCTCACCGTAAGTCGTCTGCGTTTTGCATTTATGCAGCCCGCTTCTGAGGAGGTCGCTTGGCCTTTTTCTATGGGTACTCATCCCTCAAGCAGCTACTTCTCTGCTCAGTTGTCTGTCTGGATGCAAGACCTTTTTGCTTTTTCCATTCCGTTTTCACGAATTCGTATAGTTTTGCTTGTTCTCTCTGCCTGGCTTCATATCTTCATCCAAGTTAAGCCTGTACTGAATACTGTATCTTTGCCATTTTCTAATTAGGTTTTGTATTTTTACATATCCTGTTTTAAATCGTTGTTTATACTCTCGGCATCTTTCAGTATTTGTTCATCTATTTGGTAGGTGGTGGTCCTGGCACTTCAGGCAGCCCTGGGTCAAATGGGAAGAGTCATGTTTTATATGTAGTCTACCCCCGTTGAGACTTGCATGGCTGGAGTAGTCCTGGAAAAGATTGGAATTGCTTCTTTAGAAGTTAATAAGTTCTAAATCCTACATTAATCAACAATGACTGGCTTCAGGAAGGTGCGAGGGAGGAGAATTTCAGCCACTGGCAAAGGGACACGTCCTGCTTCTTGGATTAAAAAAAAAATGAAACTGCCTTCATTTGAAAATGTTCACTACCTGGATTTCTTTTCCCCTATTTGTTGTCAAAAGCAATTGTTTATTGTTACATTGGACTTAATAAATGTCATTTTCACATGAACAATTATTGCATGCTATGGAAGAATATGTAAATATTTTATCCAAAAAAATCATTATGATTTATGCTTTATTACTATCAATACATTCGTTGATCTCTTAGCAGATTAAAGACAATATAAAAGGATCTCAATAGTGGCACAGTTACGTGTTAGAAGGACATGGTAATTTCTTTTAAAAAAAATACACAGGGGCAAATGTTAAAAATCAATAAAAATGAACTTTTTGAGCATTATCTGCTATACTAAATAATAATTACATTTATTTTTCATTTGCCCCAACTTTTATCCTTTATTGATCCAACATAAACAAGTAAGAACCACTCAGAGGAAAGCGGGGTTTCTTGTTACTTTGGACAAAGCATTTGTGAAAAAACAATGAATAAGTGTCAAAAAAACTCTAAAGTGTATTACTACACTTTATCTTCTCGCATAAAATACATAAACCTTTGATAGATTTTCCTTTATATTATCTAAAATTATTGCTGAGCTTGATCCAACATAACATGGACATGCTTTGTTTTTGTTTCTACTAATGCTAGGACTGCTGAATCTTGGTTATATTTCCAAACTATGAGTCACTGATTATGATCATGAATTGCAACAGAACAATATTATCTATTTTCTCAAGTAAAATCAGGTCCAAAACTGAGTTGCAACTTTGATTCTAAGTACGTCCGGAATATGCAGAGTCCGGTGTAATTAGAAACCATCTCGTTGCTCAGCGATGGACTGTAACATTACTCAGTTCGTCCCTGTGACTTTGAACTGTTCAGTGCTTGGTTTTTGTTTTTGTTTTGTTTTATTTCATCGAGTTCGGTTTCGTATTTCCTGGACTTTTTTCGATCTCAACTAAAGTAATGCGAAAAGGTTTTACGTAAGGCTTTGCTCTTTTTTATGGGTTTCTGTGCCACATTGAAACCAATTTTTGACGAACAGAAAATTGTGGAGGATGCCATCCGACAGCAATCGGCGGACACAACAACCAATACATAGCAAACAGACTTCCAAAACATAACTAGTATTAAAACCCTTTGCTGCCACACCTTTTAAAGCTCTGAGGATAATACTGTTTGCCATTCCTGTTTTAGTCACGAAGGGTAAATTATTCAACTTGCTGTCCAAATCTGATCCAGACAGAATCGAACCTCGTCGCTGAACACGACAGTTCTCCAGTTTGTGTTCCTGTGCCTGTGAACCCAATTCAAAAGAGGCAAGCACGGTGCTGTGGCGACAGTTAGTGTCCATTGGTAGGGTCCGGCGGCAGTACAGCTGGTGGCGTCCTGAGAAGCTGCAGGATGATGCTGGGGCGAATTACCCTGTTGCCGGCGTCCATGAATCTTGTCCGTCACTTGAAGAGGCACTTTGGAAAGGGGTTTGCCCTGAAGCTACGCACACACTTATAGCTCCTGCGCGAGCAGTGAGGACGCGTGGGCGAACTGGTTGGGGGCATCACGAACAGTCCCAGTGGCTTGATGGCGTTTTGCAAGACGATAAATTGTTCGAACGGTGCAACTTTTAGGCTCCTAGCGACGTCTTGCCACTCTGTTTCCAGCTCCAATTGCGAGGGCTCGCCAAGCTCTCAAGGTGACGTCATACGAGGCCATCCTTTGGTGGTGTTGTGTAGTGGGGTGAAAGTTACCTTTTTGCGAGTTGTTTTTTACCAATGACCCAAAATTGTGGGCTTTTGCATTTTACTACACCTGTAGTGTCTCTGCTTTTTCACGAGGACAAATTTTTCACGTGAATCTGACCTCAGAGTTAACTTACACTGTGGCACTTTGCCGAGTAAGGTGAATAGCGGCAACTAGGGGAAAGGGCCCTACTCCGTCCCATGTGACAAAGTGATCTGCCCAGCGTTTTTCGTGATCAGAACTGATTATATAATTAAAGGCCAAGTTGATACTCAGGTACACATTTTGCAGTTTGTACAATAACCTGCCCAGGCTATGTCGGATTTTCTCCAAAATTATTGCAACATTTTGGAGCGGCCATGTGCTTTTCTAAACGTTAAAGGAATATTGTTTTTCTTTGTGTGGTACTCCCTCCGGGGTTGTGACCCTTGTCGTGCGTCGGAGGGCTTGCGCGGTCTGTGATTCCATTAGGATTTGCTGGCGGGGGGAATCAGTACTTTAGGTGAGGCTGGTTTTTTTTTCCGAACTGCTTCTAGGTTCCGTGAAGCATGATGCTGCAGTTGGACTAATGCAAAATCGTGGTAAAGAGTTGGATGCCCCTGGTTGGGCTTCCCATGTCAGTAGGCTAGGGTGATGGTTCATGACTAAGAGTAACCCGCCTTTCTACCTTTTCTGTTTTTGCCTATCTTATCTTGGCCTTTTCTATCTTCGTCTCCTTCAAGTCTTCTTTTCAAACCCCTTTCCTTACTCTTGGACCCTTTCCACCATCAGGGCTTCGTCTCCGTCCTTGAGCGTTCCGCCACCACCACGTGTACAAGCTGTACGCAGAAGGGGGTGAACTTCACTGTCCAACCACATGGTGAAACTGTCTTTAAATTATTATATACGACTGTTCTCAGAAAACCCCCCACCCACAGAAATCTGCTATGACGTGTCTTTGACCCTCAGTTTCTAAAACAAATTCGAAAACCTACCGATCTGTAATTCCGCCGTTTGGTTTCGTATGCTGCCTCACGTGCTGATGCAGGTCTAGTCCTAGGAGTTGTGTCAGTTTTTTTCCAAGTTTCCGGATCAACCTCGTGAGCCTTTTCTCACCAGAAGATTCCTTTCGATTGCAGCTTTTCGTAAAGTGTCTACAAGCTCTTTCTGGCGTTCACAAGGCGTTGTATGCTGAGCTACTGTTTGAAATTACTTCCTTTCCAAAAAAGTTTTCCTCTGACGGGTTCCAAAGTCTGAAGATGGAGTGGCCTGTGAGCCTACTGCCCGGGGGCTCATTCTCAGATAATGTTGGAACTTAGCCATTCGATGTTCTGTCTATTATTTCTGCTGTACTTTACTGCTATGGATACTGGTTTGAAGATAAGTTCACTTCTTCAAAGAGGGATTTTCTGGTTCTGTCGGACTCGCTGTCAGATTTGGAGGCCATAGCTGGCCGCAACCTTCAGCATCCAGAACTTTTATTTTTTTGAAACTTTTTGCATGTTGGACGCCGGACGGTTACAACATGACTCTTGCTTGGGTTCCTGGTATTGTTGGACATCGGTGGGAACGAAATGGATGTTTGAATAGTTTAGCCCTAGTACGCCACAAGAAGTATAACTGTCATACATTTATACCACTGCATCAGATGTGAAACCGAAAATTAACGATTATGTGAGAGACCTCTGCTGGAGGATTGGAACACACAGACAAATAAAACTCTTTCAGGTCGTCCAAACCTTAAGGGTTCTCCAATCTACGTCGGGAGGTCGTAAAGAGGAAACGGTCTGTGCCGGCTGCACTGGGCCATTCGTATTTTACCCATTCTTACCTTTTTAATGAGTGAAGATGCTCAGTTGGGGCATTTCCATTGTCATGCGCCAACTACAGTGAAAATGTTCTTTTTGAGTGTTGGGTTGCACGATTGTGAGACAACAAACATTTTACAGCGGAGTCCATGAAGATCCTGTTCAGGGATTGTTCCCGCCTGACATGTGATCCTTGAGTTTTTGAGAGAGATTAACATTTTTAATTGATTTAGAGTTTACGGCCAGAAGGATTTTTAACAAAGTTTCTGGTGCAGGTTTGTAGATGATGTCATTTAAAGTGATGTGTGAAAGTTGGTGGTTGTTTTTCTTTTTTTTTTTTTTTTATTGCTGGTGTGTTGAATTTTACATGGTGACAGCCATGATGTGGCCCTTTGCGGTCGGCTGGGATAGAAGCAAACATTATCTTATCTTATATTATGAATCCAACACATTACACTTCAATGGTTGAGAGTTTTTGAATGCCATGCATTTGACAAGTCTTTGCAGGAGATAGTTCCTGCCGTTTGTATTGTCTCTTGAGGTCGTTCATTTGCTGTAGCTTTAAACGTTTTGCTGCTCTCATAGGTGGCCATTGTACCTGCTTGTCGGGCATTCTTGGTGTTGACTTGGCATAAGAGTTTGCCCTGTACGTCTGCTTACTTTTCCATCATTTCGAAGTATTTGGAGTGAGGCATGATGGAAAAATCAGAGGAAATGATGAGTGAAACGATTCGCCCGCATTTGTTGTTCTGATTGCGGAAAGGGTCTGGATCAGCCCACAATTCTGGCGGAACGTTGGTTTGTGCACCCACTTACGTGGTCGCTTGTAGTCACCTAGTACTCGCTTCGTTGGATCGTCTGGTTGTCGTCCATATAATAAATGAAAAAGTATCTCTGAACTTCCTGAGGAGCAACAAAAATCAGTCCAAAAAAATATTTTGAGCAAGACCCAAGCGTCTGAATCTCGATTTTTGTATTCGCGTCGAGCCCTTACGACGCAAAATCTTCCGGTACACCTCGGGGGGATGAGACACTTGTAGTGGTCTGTGGTTTGCGTTGGTCCAGTTGATCCCTTAAGGCTTGCTGGCTGGGGGCATCATACTTGGAGATAGGTTGTTTTTTTACACTGCTTCTTGGCATGAGAGGTGCAGATGCTGTTTGGCCTAAGCGGAAAAATGGTAAGGAGTTGATGCCCCTGGTAGGGTTCCCATGTCAGATAGGCTAAGGGTGAGGATCCAGGGATAGAGTAACCCGCCTTTCTCCTTTTCTTGTTTTCTGCCTCCCGTATTTGGCCCTTTTCTTTCTTCGTCTCCCCTTCAAGTCTTCTTTTCCACACTCCTTTTTCACTCTGTGGTTCTTTAAGATCCCGCCGAGTTTGCCGTGCGGTGCGTCCTGTGTCGGAGGGGAATCGTGATTCCTGGTGATTGAGAGGGCCAGCCGCTCTCAACACATCACTTTGGCTCGGACATTCTCCTTGACAGGGTGTACACTTTGGCCCGGGTGTACTTATCGGCTCCCCTTCTTGGGGTTGGGTCAAGACGGGCAGTTTCCCCAGCTGGCCCCCCCCCCCCCCCCCCCCCCCCCCCCCCAAGTAAAAACCCTGCAGTGCTCAGCTCTCTGTTCCCGGGAGCTGAGCATGTCAGGGGGGTATAGGTTGGTTGGCTTCTGGTTGTCGTTATGTTCTCCCGAAGCCTGGAAGGGGTCATGACATTTGGTTGTCTTGCGCCTGGCCCCTTGTTGGACTCAAAGGTGGGTGGGTTAGGGAGAAGAGATGTTTCACAATAACTAAATATGAATTCATTAAAAAACTACCCCCAAAAGGAAGAGGATGGCAGTATCCCCTATTCAGGGGAATTTGAAACTGACTGTGTTTCTGGACAGTGAGGTAATACAGAAGAACAGGTTACTGGGTCTTCCTGGCTAGTGGTGAGAAGGACAGTGCTGGAAAAGACTCTTTCTGCTCTGAGCCCTTTGTGTACAAAAGGGAAAAGGCTTTCATGGTATTGCCAGAGTTATGATACCTAGGTCCATAAAACGATTGAGGAATGGTTAGTTTCTTCTTCATTGTCGATCACAGTAAGCAATCCGAACAGTTGCAGAAGCAAAAATGCTTGGGGATTGGGTGATCAGGGTGACTCCCCATAAGCAATTAAATTTCTTCCTGTAGGTGTGATTCGTTGCAGAGATCTGGCGGGTTTTCAGAGGCGGTATAAATACGGGTGCTGGGCGTCCCAGGGCTTGCTGTGCGGAGGTGCGCGGGTGACGATAAAGAAGGGTTCAGAGGAGAGTGGCCACCAACACCCTCTTTATGCTTTCTGCAACCCTGTGCTGCCTGCCCGGTCATCAGGTTGGGTACCTAATGTTCATGTTTCAGCGATTTGTTGCCGTCCCCATTGTGGTGCTTCAGGTGCTGATGTTTGGCCATGTGGGGACCCTGTTCAGGCTTGCCAAGAGGTATGCGGTTTGTTTGCATGCAAGGTGAAAACCCATGATGGCCGTGTCAAGGATCGGCACATTGTGCTAACTGCGTTGGCGACCATCCCTCCTCTTCAAGAAATCCTGTACTATTTGGATTCAGGATATTCAGCAATTCAAAGACTAAAGTCTGTAAAGAAAAAATTTCATTTTTTGAAAGCCCGAATGAAGGTTGTGGGCAGTCAGACGCCGACACAAGCCTCTCCTTTGCTGCGCTCCTGTACGGTAAAGTTCCCACTGTTTCAAACGCGATCAGTGTATGCTGCCTGACTGATGTCTTTACGTTTCTCGAAGGCACAATGCATGTCCGAAACTGTCTACTCTGGTGGAAGCAGGTTCCACCACACTCTTCAACTAAAATGATTGCCCATGGTGGAGGCAAAATTCGCCACCCCTCAGACTGGCCCAGCAGTTCTCACAACATCTGCTGTGGGAAGATTAAAAAAAACCAGCAGTTCCCCTCGAAACTCCTCTGTCAGTGACGTGCGGGCAAGGGAGTTCCACCCAGTGTGGTGATGGTGGAGATAATGGAAAAACCCTCCACCTTCTCCCAAATCCTGGACCTCCTCCTTCTCAAAACTCCAGGCCTTTGTCAACTGCGGGCAAGTCTGCCAGCAGGTCCATAGAACAAACACAGGCCAGTGATAATACAAAATACATTCACTCCATTGGCGGAAGTGCCTATGAGGAGATGGAACCCTGATCTCTCTCCTTTTCGCCCTCTGCACAATGGTTAGTACATTATTACATTGGAATATCCGTGGATTAAATTCCATCTTTGTGGTGCTGCAGCTTTCTGTGTCTGTCTTATAAAACCCTCCGTCGTGGCTACTTCAGGGAATATCAAATTCAAAAGCCAGAAAGACATTTACTCTTTCTGCTTTATTATGACTTTCAATACCTGCACAACCATCCTTGTTGGACTGTCGGGCGGTGTTGCCCTTATCTACACAAAACTTGCTGTTTGTCCTGTGCTCTGTCTACACTACCTTCAGTCTTGTTGCTGCGAGAGTCACTCTTCCACATGACTTGTGACCATCTTTTCTCGTTATCTTCCTCCTTTGTCCCGGTTTGTCGTCAGGGACCGTGTCAGTATGATGATAGGAGAATCTTCCTCATCATTTTTTGCGGTTGGGTGACTTTAACCGGTAACAATCCTCTTTGGGGTAGTTGCCGGTACGTCACCACCAGAGGTCTGCTGATTTGAGGATGTCCTTTCAGACTTCGATTTGTGTTGTCTTGAACGAAGGAATCTGCAACTTCCGCCACTCTTCCACAGGTTTCACTTTTCGTGTTTAGATTTGTCGGTTGTGATCCCCTGATGGTCTTGGACTATGATTGGTCGTCACATGAAGATCTGCACGGAAGTGACCCATTTCCCTGTCATTCTACATACCTTGTATTACTGAAAACACGTCTCTGTCTCTCAACTTCTCATTTATAAAAAAGCAAACTGGGATCTATTTGCAGCCACTATTTCAAAAGAATTCCAGGCTCTGATTTTGTTCAGAAGTCCAGACCAGCAGAATCTCTGACTAACACTATGATCATATGTGCTAAAGCCTGTATTCCAGTGTTTCGATAAACTTCAAATGCCCTTATCACCCTGGTTCGATTCAGAATGCAACAAATTTCCATAAGTTAGGAATACGGGATCAGCTCGGTCAGGTATACCAACGGACCTTCGGTCCCTTCGCTAGAGACCATCAGAAACTCCGTGCTAAATCAAGGACCACACTTTTTTAAAATCAGTATACGTCGGTCCTGGAGATGCTTCCTGGAATCCAGGTGACATCCAAAATAACTTCTATGAAATTAGTGGGGAAACATCATTAAGAAAATCAAAGGGAGAACACCTGTCCCTCTGTGAACATACACTCACGTTTTCGGATTCTTTTATACAGAAAAAGAAAGCAGTTGCTTATCTGCCTTGCTCATCATGAAAGAATTCCTCCTCTTCTAATTAAATCAGTCACTTTTGTCAAACACAAAGCCCTAAAGAAAAATCTCCCTGCCAAACTTTTCATCCGACAACATGGAAGACTACAATCTTCCTTTTACATTAAACGAGATGAAATCTGCCCTTACTCTCATAATAACTTCCAAGAAAAAAAGTGTTGGACATCATTATGAAAATCATAGGGATGAAACACCTGTCCTCTGTGAACCATCTCAGTTTTCGGATTCTTTAATAACAGAGAAGAAAGCAGTTGCTAATACGCTTGCTTCAACATGAAATGAATCCTCCTATTACTTATAATAGCACTTGTGTCAAAAACAAGGCCCTAATAAGATAAATCGCCATGCAACTTTTCATCCGACACTTGGAAGACTACATTATTCCTTTCACAATAAACGAGCTGAAATCTGCCTTACTCTCTTGCAGCGATTCCTCTACAGGTATAGTTGACATTCATTTTCAAATCTTTTGATACATCCTGTTCCGCATGTAGTCTGTACATCCTGTTTTTTTACCCCAAGGGGGTATACAACCCGTGTGGCTACAGGTTTGCTTTCCACCATCTTGCGGTAGAAAGCCCTCATTATTCCCATCCCCAAACCTGGGATAAGATCTTTTCTAATCATCTAAACTACCGTACCTTAGCTTTGACACTGCTGTGTCGTAAATTGATGGAAAAAATGGTCAATGCTAGGTATGTGGAAACTAGAAACCGATGGCCTTTTGGCGAAAGAACAGTGTGGTTTCGCAAACATCGTAGTACAGTTGACCAGTTGATTCGTCTGGAATCTACAACTTAGGAACGCTTTTTTAACAGACAGCATTGCAGTGGCATTTTTCTTCGATCTTGGAGTAAGGCCTTACGATACCTCTGGAAGTCGGGGATACTTCCCTTGATTCTCCACGATCTGGGTTTTCGAGGTAATCTTCCGCTTTTTATCCCCCCCCCCCCCCCCCAACCCATTTTTTGGCAGAACGTCAGAGTTTAAGGTCCGGTTGGCTCAACTCTCTATGATGTCAAGAGCTGAGTTGGTGTGTTTTGTCCACTGGGGAGCATCTTTCTCCTGCCATCATTAGTATTCTAAGATAACAATTACTTGTGTTCAATCAGTTCAGTCAGGGTTCAGACTGCTCATTGTTTGTTGGATCGGATTTTGTGTCTACGCAAACTGGAAGCCTGTAACCGAGTGTCCAGCGCAGGCTCCAGCTTTGCGTAGATAAAATCCATCATGTGGGCGGATGAAAACGGTTTTCACCTTTCTGCTACAAAAACCAGTAGTATTCATTCCTTAACTTCAGTCAGTTTTTTCCAGATCCGGAACTTCAAGTAGGAAATCTACCATTCAGTGTTAAAGAGGCCAAATTTCAGGGCGTCATTTTTTGACCAAAAACTTAACTTTCTCAGCCATATTTAAAATACCTCAAAACTGGCTTGCCAAAAGGAACTGAAATTCTGCGGGTCGTAGCTCACACCGACTGGCGGCGCTGATAAGAATTCTTTGTTGCACCTATTACAGAGCCCTGGTCCGTTCCAACTGGACTACGGTTGTGCTGTGTTTCGGTCCGCAGATCATCTTACCTCAAACCTCTTGGGACCCCTATCCACATCAAGGGCTTGTCTCTGTCTTGGAGCGTTCCGCACATCCACCCCTGTGTACAGATGTACGCAGAGGCAGGTGACTTCACGTCAACCAGCTGGGCTGAAACTGTCTTTGAATTATTTCATCCGATGTTCTCAGAACCGCAGGAATTCTGCCTAGGACTGTGTTTTTGTCCCTCGTTCCAAAAAGTAAGTTTGAAAATAACCCGAAATGTATTCCGCGTTTGGGCTTCGTATGCAGCCTCCACCGTGCGGAATGCAGGTATTAGACTTGGAAGTAGTTTCCGATTTTTCCATGTTTCCGGATCAACCTCCATGGACCTTTTTCTCACCAGAGATTCGTTTTGATCTCGCAGCTTTCCGTAGGAGGTATACCAGCTCTTGGCGTACAAGGCTTGTATGCCGAGCTCTGTTCGAAATTCCCATCCTATCAAAAGTTTTCACTGACGGTTCCAAGGTTGAGGTAGTTCGTGGCTGTGCAGCCTACTGCCCTGGGGCTCCTTCTCAGCTTTGTTGGAACATTTACATTCGATGCTTCTCGTCTATTCTGCTGAAACTTACTGCTCTAGTACTGGCTTTGAAGATTAATTTCCCATCTTCGAAGAGGGACTTCAGGATCTGTCGGATTCGCTGTAAGCTTTGGAGGCATTGCTGGCTCGCAACCTTCAGATCCAGAAACTTTTTACTTTGTTTGAACTTTTTACCAAGTTGAAGGGGACGGTTACTACTTTACTCTTGCTGGGGTTCCGGCCATGTTGGACATCGGCCGGGAACGAAATGGTTGATCGTTTAGCCATGAACGCACTCTAGGATGAGAACTGTCCAACACTTATATCCCTGATCAGATGTGAAACCCAAAATTAACGATTATTGAAGAGGACCTCTGGCAGGGAGGATGGAACACAAGACGAATAACATACTCTTTCAGATAAGTCTAAATTAAAAGACTCTACCATCTACGTCGGTGGTCGTAAAGAGGAAATCGGTTCTGTGCCGGCTGCACACCGGCAATTGTTTTTTTCCCATTCTTCCTTTTAAAGAGTGAAGTAGCTCGTGGTGCATTAATGTCATGAGCACTCACAATGAAACATGTCTTTTAGAGTGTTGGACTTGCACGATGTGAGACACAAACATTTTACAGCGGAAGTCCTTGAAGATCCTGTTCAGGGATGTCCCGCCTGTCGTGATCCTTGGGTTTTTGAGAGAAAATTATCATTTTTCATCTGATTTGAGATTTTACGGGAAGAAGGATTTTTAACAAGTTATGGTTCGTTTGTAGAGGACGATGTCATTTTTTAACGGATATGTGTTGAAAGGTTTTTTTTTTTTTTTTTTTTTTTTTTTTTAAAAGATGGTGTGTTGATTTTACGTCGGTGGACAGCCCTGATGTGGCCCCTCTGCGGTCGGGGGGGGCTGGGCTATAAGAAACATTATCTTATCTTAGTCTTAAGAGTCTGAACATCCTGTTACAGGTATAAAACAAAGTGTGGACTACAGGTTGCTTTTCTCCCCTCTGGCGGACAGCCTCATTATTTCCCATCCCCAAACCTGGAAAAGATATTTCTAAGCCTATCTAACTACCTCTCCCATGTTTAGACCAGCTGTGGTCTGTAAATTGATAGGAAAAAATTGTCAAAATGGCCTTTTAAAGCTCATGTGGAAACTCGAAAAAGTTGCTTTTGGACGATAAGATCAGTTGTGGTTTCCGCAATCTTCGTTGTTACAGTTGACCATTTGATTCGTATGGAATCTACACTTAGGAACGCTTTTTTTTAAACAGACAGGAATGCTGTGGCAATTTTTCTTTGACTTGGAGAAGGCTAAGATACCACATGGAGTCGGGTATAACTTCATGATCTCCACGATCCTGGGTTTTCGGAGGTCAATCTTCGATTTTATTCAAATGTTTGGCAGAACGACAGTGTGTCAGGTCGGGTTGGCACCATCTCTCTCTGATGTCAACGAGCAGGAGTTTGGGTTGTTCACAGGGGAAGCTTACTATCTTCCTGCCCTATTTAGTATTGATCAACAACATTGTTCAATCTGTTCAGCTGGGTTCAGACTTGCTCATTGTTTTGTGGATGATTTTGCTGTCTAAGCTACTGGAAGATGTACCGAGTGTCCCAGCGCAGGCTCAGCTTTGCGTAGATTTAAAATCCATCGGTGGGCAGGTATGAATAAACGGTTTCACCTTTTTGCTACAAAAACCATAGTGTTATTCTTTCATTAATTTCAGTCAGTTTTTTCCTGATCCTGGAAATTCTAGTAGGAAATCTCCCATTCCAGATGTTAAAGAGGCCAAATTTCTCGGGAGTCATTTTGACCAAAAACTTAATTTCTCAGACTATTAAAAACCTCAAAACTGCTTTCCAAAAAGGCACCGTTCGTATTCTGAGGGTCGTTGCCAAAACATCCGACTGGGGCGCTGATAAGAAAACTTTGTTGCACCTCTACAGAGCCTGGTCCGTTCCAACTGGACTCACGGGTTGTGCTGTGTTACGGCTCCGCAAGATTCTCTTACCTCAAACTCTTGACCCTATCCACCTTCAAGGGCTTCGTATCTGTCTTGGAGCGTTCGACCACCCACTGTGTACAGGCCTGTACGCAGAGGAGGTTGAACCGTTCACTGTCCTAAACCGCAGGTGGAAACTGCTTTGAAAATTATTAACATCCGACTGTTCTCAGAACCGCAGAATCCTCGCTATGACTGTGGTTTTTGACCCTCCGTTCCAAAGTAAGTTTGAAAACAAACCGAATTGTATTCCGCCGTTTGGGCTTCGTATGCAGCTCACGTGCGGGTTTGCAGGTATTCGACCTGGAGTTGTTTCGATTATTTTTCCAAGTTTCGGATCAAACCTCCATGGACTTTTTCACACCAGAGATTCGTTTTGATCTCGCTGCTTTCCGTTAGGGTCTACCAGCTCTCTGGCGTACAAAGGCTTTGTTTGCCGAGCTCTGTTCGAAATTCCATCCTATCAAAAAAGGTTTCAATGACGGTTCCAAGTCTGAGGATGGAGTGGCCCTGTGCAGCCTACTGCCCTGGGGCTCCTTTCGATACTGGTTGGAAACATATCCTTTCGATTGCTTCTGTCTATTCTGCTGAACTTATGCTCTGGTACTGGCTTTGAAGATAATCTCACATTCTTCAAAGTGGGACTTCGGGTTCTGTCGGATTCGCTGTCTGCTTTGGAAGCCATAGATGGCCGCAACATTCAGCACCAGAACTTTTGGCATTTCTTTGAACTTTTTAGCAAGTTGAAAGGGAGGTTTACAACATTACTCTTGCTGGGTTCCTGGTCATGTTGGCATTGGCAGGGAACGAAATGGTTGATGTTTAGCAAGAACGCCCCCCACAACAGCTAGGAGAAACTGTCCAACATTTATATCCCACTGTTCCAATGTGAACCCAAAATTAACGATTATGTGAGAGACCTATGGAAGAGGATTGGAACACACATAAGGGGGCCGAACAGTAACAAACTCTTTCAGATTCAGTTTCCACAACCTTAAGGACTTCCTCCCATCCTCGTCGGGAGGTGTAAGAGGAAAGTTCTGTGCGGCTGCACACGGCCATTCGTATTTTACCCATGCTTACCTTTTAAAGAGTGAAGAAGCTCCGTGGTGCTTTCATGTCATGACGCCATCTCACATGAAACATGTTCTTTTAGAGTGTTTGGGACTTGCACGATGATGAGAACAACATTTATACAGCGGAGTCCATGAAGATCATGTTCAGGGTTGTCCCGCCTGATGTGATCCTTGAGTTTTTGTGAGAGGATTAACTTTTTTCATCTGATTTAAGATTTTACGGATGAAACGATTTTTAAACAAAGTTTCTGGTGCGTTTTCGTGGACGATGTCATTTATGAGATGTATGAGTGGTTTTTTTTTTTTTTTTTTTTTTTTTTTTTATATGACTGGTGAGTTGATTTTAACGTGGTGACAGCCCTGATATGGCCCCTTTGCGGTCGGCTGGGCTATATGCAAATTATCTTATCTTATCTCTACCAGCTCTCTTGCGACAAGGCATTGTATGCTGAGCTCTGTTGAATTACAATCCTGTCAAAAAGTTTTTATGACGGTTCCTAATTGAAGATGGAGTGGACCTGTGCAGCTACTGCCTGGGATCCTTCTCAGATACTGTGGATACATATTCATTCAGATGCTTTGTTTTCTGCTGAAACTTACTGCTCTGGTTTTGGCTTGAGATATCTCACATACTTCAAAGAGGGACTTTCTGGTTCATTGTCGGATTCGCTGTCTGCTTTGGAGGCCATAGCTGGCGCACCTTCTGCATCCAGAACTTTTATTTTTTTTTAACTTTTTAGAAGTGGAAGGTTGCACGTTACAACCTTCTCTTGCTTGGGTTCCTGGTCATGTTGGCATCGGCGGGGGAACGAAATGTTGATCGGTTTAGCCAAGAAAACGCCACAAGGAGAGAATCTGTCAACATCTTATTCCCCTGTCAGTTGTGAAACCCAAAATTAAGATTTTGTGAGAGACCTCTTGGCAGGAGAATTGGAAACAGCAGACGAATAACAAACTCTTTCAGATCCGTCCAAACCTTTAGGACTTCCCTCCCATCTTCGTCGGGTGGGGTCGTTATTGAGTGAAACGGAGTTCTGTGCCGCCTGCACACCGGCCAATTCGTATTTTACCCCATTCTTACCTTTTAAAGAGTGAAGATGCTCGTGGTGCATTCATGTCATGCGCCACTTCACAATGAAACATGTTACTTTTTGGTGTCGTTGGACTTGCCGATGTGAGACACAACATTTTACTGCGGATTAGTCATGAGATCCTTGTTCAGGATGTCCCAGCCTGAAGTGATCCTTGAGTTTTTGAGAGAAATTAAATTTTTATCGGATTTAAGATTTTTACGGAAGAAAGATTTGTACAAAGTTTCTGGTGCGTTTGTTAGACGAGGTCATTTAACGAGATGGGTCTGAGTGAAAGTTTGTTTGTTTTGTTTTTTTTTTTAAATGACCTGGTGAGTTGATTTTAACGTTGGGTGACAGGCCAGATGTGGCCCTCTGCGGTCGGCTGGGCAAATATGCAACATTATCTTATCTTGGTGCATCCATCTGTCTCAGAGTGAACACATGGACCCCAGAAACCAGAGTCTTCTCTGTCATCTTGGTGAAACCCCTTTGCAAGTTACTTTAATTAAACTCCTCATCAATTGTGTAGTCTTCACCTTCAAGATCCAATGCCCAACTTCATCTGGTTTCACCACAGTTGGCAGAGCTTCTAGGTTTGAAATGCACTGCATTGTAATGTGGATGTTGTACATTTTCGGCTACTGAAGGTAACTCAGGTTTGTGAGGGGTCTTGTTTGAAAGAGGCAGCTTTTTTGGACAGCCTAGTATGAGGGCAGCCTTGACATACCCGCTCCCTCAAACTGGCCAGTGAGAGTCCTGACCCAGTATGGAGGAGACTGGAGGTAGGGAACTGCTGAGATCACCTGGTGGATGTACTATCCAACATTAACTCGCTGTCAGCCAACTTTGCACCTCTGGTTGGTCCATTTTCTTGGTCAACTTCAGTAGATTTTTGAGCTGAAAACTCTGGAACTTACTCCTGTTTAAATGAAGATGTAACAAGGAAACTTGCTTGCACATTTTTTAAAACTTTCTTCATGCAGCATGTCACAAGTGGTTTTTCTCCTTGATATCTCTTAATGTAGCTTTGGAACACCGATTTTCAGTAGACCCCAATACAGGTTCAGCTGGAGTTGGAAGTGCTTCCCCTTCTGAAACAAGGCTGTCAGAATTTGGTCTTTACTTGTAGGAGGTGGCAGTTGACTGGATTGTTTGCTCAGTGTTCCTGATAACATCCATCAGGCACATGTTGCCTCATCCATCCTTGCCATAATCATCTGGAAATGGGCTCTGCGAAAAAAATGTCAACATACCAACAGACCCTATTATAACAGAAATGTGTAGGTAACAGTTTAGAACAGTTTGGGTGTATTTTTACCACATACAAAAACACACAGGTAAAACTGACACGTATGTAAACACCAGTCACACACGTATACACAGACACACAAAAAAGTCACTATTTAATATAAAACTGTAAATTATAATGAAGTGTGTTACTAATAAATATACATTAGGCAGTCAAACTATCAAAAAACAAATGAAGATGGGGGTGTGGGGTGGGGGGGGGGGTTGGGGGGCTTCAGTGAGAGCTTGTACTTGAAATTGTCTTCCCTTGTCTTGCTGGCCCCAAATCTGCGTGCAGTGTAGTACTACTAGTAGAAAATATCTACATTGGGCCTATCTTGTGAATGATGTTTGGGTCTAAAAACTATGTTCCTAGCTGTTGATGAGGAACTCATTGGATTAATAATACACTTGGACACAAATCTTCAAGACAAATGACACTGAGCTGATAGAGTTTCTTTACTTGTTCTTCTTGTCACCCTTCTCTTCATTTTGTCAGGAAGGAGAAATGGAGAAATTAGTATAGAAGAATGGGCATCTAGCAGGTCTTTCTGTGATGTACATCATTTGCAAAATAACGGCTGAAAAGTGGCCTAAGCACTTGCAGCTCTTGGGTCAGAACTCCCTGGCTTGTCACTAGATAAAAGGTGGATGTGAGGTTGGCATCTCAGCAATGATGTCTCTTGACTGGAAATCATTGCCACAAAGTGTTAATTAACTTAAAGTGAAAAGCGGAATGAGGTGTGTGAGCGGTTTGGTCTGTGTTGTGTGTGCGTGTGTGAGGCGGGGCCGTATGATATGTGTTTGTTTTGTGAGCTAGTACAATGTGTGTCCTTGGTATGATGTTTTTGTACAATTTCTTTTGCTATGTAGTTGTTTTTTTTAAATTTTCTTACTTTTTCTTAAGTGTTTCAAATACTAAAATGTATGTAAAAATCAACCATTCTGACCAATACGAATTCCCAAAATATTCTGATTCCCATGACGGCATCTCCAGAGGGGTTGCGACCTTGTCGTGGTCGGAGGGTTTGCGTGGTCCAGTGACCCCTTAGGCTTTGCTGGCGGGGGCATCAATACTTGGAGATAGGCTGTTTTTTTTTTCACACTGCTTCTAGGCCTGAGAGGTGCAGATGCTGTTTGGCCTAAGCGTAACGTGGTAAGGAGTTGATGCCCCTGGTAGGGCTTCCCATGTCAGATAGGCTAAGGGTGAGGATCCTGACTAAGAGTAACCCGCCTTTCTCCTTTTCTTGTTTTCTGCCTCCCTTATTTGGCCCTTTTCTATCTTCGTCTCCCCTTCAAGTCTTCTTTTCCACACTCCTTTTCTCTCTGTGGTCTCCTTAAGATCCGCCGCGTTTGCCGTGCGGTGCGACCTGTGTCGGAGGGGAATGAGATCCTGGTGATTGAGAGGGCCAGCGCTCTCAACACATCACTTTGGCTCGGACCTCTCCTAGACAGGGAGTACACTTTGGCCCGGGTGTACTAATCGGCTCCCCTTCTTGGGGTTGGGTCAAGACGGGCAGTTCCCAGCTGGCCAAGTAAACCCCTGCAGTGCTCAGCTCTCTGTTCCGGGAGTTGAGCATGATCAGGGGGGATAGGGTTGGTTGCTTCTGCTTGTCGTATGTCTCTCCCGAAGCCTGGAAGGGGTCAAGACATTGGTTTCTTGGCCCTGGCCCCTTAGTTGGACTCCAAGGTGGGTGGGTAAGGGAGGGATGAAATATACTAAAATACACATGGCTTTTTCAAAACACATCCCCCAAAAAAGAGGAAGGCAGCATCCCTATTTCAGGGGATTTCGATTCTGACAGCGATTCGGATATGGAGATACGACAGAAGACAGGTTTCTGGGCTTCCTGGCTCGTTATGGAAGGAACGGAGCAAGAAAGACCCCTTTCAGCTTTGAGCCCATTTGCTATCCAAAAGGGCTTTCAAGGTATAGCAGGTGACCTCGGTCCATCAAGAGGTTGAGGAATGGTTCATTTCTTATTCAATGCAAGTCACACAAACAATCTGAACAGCTGCTGAAAGCAACTAAACTAGTGGACAGGGAGATCAGGGTAACTCCCCACAAACAGTTAAATTCATCTAAAGGCGTGATTCGCTGCCGGGAATTATCAGGAGTCTCAGAGGCAGAAATCAAAACGGAGCTGGCATCCCAGGGTGTGACGGAGGTGCGCAGGGTGACAGTCAAGAAGGGTGCAGAAAGAGTGGCCACCAACACCCTCTTTCTGACATTCTGCAACCTGTGCTGCCTCCGGTCATCAAAGTCGGCTACCTGATTGTCCGGGTTCAGTTGTACGTTCCGTCCCGTTGAGGTGCTTCCGATGCCAGAAGTTTGGACATGTCAGAGACCGTTGTTCTGGGCAGGAGGTGTGTGGTATTTGCTGCAAGGCAACCCATGATGGGCCGTGTAAAGATCCGGCACATTGTGCAAACTGCGGTGACGACCATCCTCCTCTTCACGGAATTGTCCTCTGTGGATTCAGGAATCTGCAATACAAAGGGTTAAGACAGAAAAGAAGATCTCCTTTTTTGAAGCCCGCAAGCAGGTTGTGGGCAGTCAGTCGCCGACAGCTTCTTCGTATGCTTCGGCCGTAAAGAAAGTTCCAACAGTTCCAACTCGGTCAGTCTGCTGTCAGACTGATAACTTTACGTTTTCGAAGACATTGCAAGGAAAAACTGTCAGCTCTGGTGGAAGCAGGTCCACCACCTCTCAACCCAAAGTGAGTGCCCTGGTGGAGGCCAAAAATCCGCCACCCCTCAGACTGCCCAGCAGTCTACAACATCTGCTGCTGGGCAGATTAAAAAACCAGCACCCCGACCTCGAACTCCTCTGTCCAGTGCCCGTGCGGGCAAGGGAGTTCAACCCAGTGTGGAGATGGTGGAGATAAGGAAGAAACCTCCACCGTCTCCCAAACCCAGACCTACTTCACCTGTTGGCAAGTCTGCCAGCAGGTCTGCAGATAGTCCAGTGAAATTAAGCAACAAATTTACAGCTTTAGCAGCAGATGTTGAGGAGGAGATGACCTGATCTCTCTCCTTTTCCCTCTGCACCATGGATAATACAATATTCCATTGGAATATCCGTGGTCTAAATTCCAACTTCGAGGAGCTGCAGCTTCTGTGTCAATCTATGAAACCTTCTGTCGTGGCTCTTCAAGAAACCCAAATTCAAAGCCAGAAGACCTTTACTCTTTCTGGCTTTAATATTCTTTCAAATCCTGCACAACCATCCACGTTGGGACTGTCGGGCGGTGTTGCCCTTCTCCTTCACAAAACTTTGTTGTATAGTCCTGTCGCTCTGTCTACTCCCTTCAGGCTGTAGCTGCGAGAGTCACTCTCCACAAGACTGTAACAATCTGTTCTCTTTATCTACCTCCATCTGTCCCGGTTTGTCGTCAGGACCTTGTCAGTCTGTTAGGGGAACTTCCTCGACCTTTTGTGCTGTTGGGTGACTTTAACGGTCACAACCCTCTTTGGGGTAGTACCGGTTCGTCATCCAGAGGTCTGCTGATTGAGGATGTCCTTTCGGATTTGGATTTGTGTTGTCTGAATGACGGATCTGCAACTTACCTCCATTCTTCCACAGGTTCACTTTCGTGTTTAGATTTGTCGGTTTGTGACCCCTCGCTGGTCCTGGACTATGAGTGGTCTGTCCATGACGATCTGCACGGAAGTGACCATTTCCCTGTCCTTCTACAACCTGTAATAACTGAACACGTCTCTGTCTCTCAACACCTAAATTTTAAGAAAGCAAACTGGGATCTATTTGCAGCCTCTATTTCTAAAGAATTCCAGGACACTGATTTTCTTCAGAGTCCGGATCCAGCAGAATCTCTGACCAACACTATAATCAAATGTGCTAAGGCCTGTATCCCAGTGTCTTCCGATAAACTCCTAATGCCAAAAACACCCTGGTTCAATTCAGACTGCCAACAAATTTCCAAAGTCCGAAAACGGGCTCAGCGTCAGGTATACCATCGACCTTCGGGTCCCAACGCTCGAGCCCATCAAAAACTCCGTGCCCAAATCAAGACACACTTTTAAAATCAGTAAACGTCGGTCCTGGAGAAGCTTCTGCTCCAGGCTGACATCGAAAACTTCCAAGAAAAAAGTGTGGAACATCATTAAGAAAATCAAAGGGAAGAACACCTGTCCCACTGTGAACCATCTCAAGTTTTCGGATTCTTTAATAACAGAGAAGAAAGCAGTTGCTAATCTGCTTGCTTCAACCATTGAAAAGAATTTCCTCCTCTTCTAATAAATCTCAGATCGTCCAAACCTTAAGGACTTCCTCCCATCCACGTCGGGAGGTCGTAAAGAAGAAACGGTTCTGTGCCGGCTGCACACCGGCCATTTGTATTTTACCCATGCTTACCTTTTAAAGAGTGAAGAAGCTCCGTGGTGCATTCCATGTCATGCGCCACTCACCATGAAACATGTTCTTTTAGAGTGTTGGGACTTGCACGATGTGAGACACAAACATTTTACAGCGGAGAGTCCATGAAGATCCTGTTCAGGGATGTCCCGCCTGATGTGATCCTTGAGTTTTTGAGAGAGATTAACATTTTTCATCTGATTTAAGATTTTACGGAAGAAAGATTTTTAACAGAGTTTCTGGTGCGTTTGTAGACGATGTCATTTAATGAGATGTATGAAAGTGGGTTTTTTTTTTTTTTTTTTTTTTTTTTTTTTTATGACTGGTGAGTTGATTTTAACGTGGTGACAGCCCTGATATGGCCCTTTGCGGTCGGCTGGGCTATAAGCAACATTATCTTATCTTATCTTTCTAATAAATCAGCCACTTTTGTCAAAAACAAAGCCCTAAAAGAAAAATCACCCTGCAACTAAGTGTGGAACATCATAAGAAAATCAAAGGGAAGAACACCTGTCCCACTGTGAACCATCTCAAGTTTTCGGATTCTTTAATAACAGAAAAGAAAGCAGTTGCTAATCTGCTTGCTTCAACCATTGAAAAGAATTCCTCCTCTTCTATAAATCAGTCACTTTTGTCAAACACAAGCCCTAAAAGAAAATCTCCTGCAACTTTTCATCCGACAACATGGAAGACTACAATCTTCCTTTTACATTAAACGAGCTGAAATCTGCCTTACTCTCTTGCAGCGATTCCTCTCCAGGTATAGATGACATACATTATCAACTATTGAAACATCTTCCGCAAGAAGGTCTGAAACATCCTGTTACAGGTATTCCACAGTGTGGACTACAGGTTGCTTTCCACCTCTTGGCGGAAAGCCCTCATTATTCCCATCCCCAAACCTGGAAAAGATCTTTCTAATCCATCTAACTACCGTCCCATAGCTTTGACCAGCTGTGTCTGTAAATTGATGGAAAAAATGGTCAATGCTAGGCTCATGTGGAAACTCGAAACCGATGGCCTTTTGGCGAAAGAACAGTGTGGTTTCCGCAAACATCGTAGTACAGTTGACCATTTGATTCGTCTGGAATCTACACTTAGGAACGCTTTTTTAAACAGACAGCATGCAGTGGCAATTTTCTTCGACTTGGAGAAGGCCTCGATCCCACCTGGAAGTCGGGGATACTTCATGATCTCCACGATCTGGGTTTTCGAGGTCATCTTCCCTTTTTATTCAAAATTTTTTGGCAGAACGACAGTTTCAGGTCCGGGTTGGCACCACTCTCTCTGATGTCCACGAGCAGGAGTTGGGTGTTCCACAGGGGAGCATACTGTCTCCTGCCCTCTTTAGTATTAAAATCAACAATATTGTGAAATCAGTTCAGCAGGGTTCAGACTGCTCATTGTTTGTGGATGATTTTGCTGTCTACGCAACTGGAAGCCTGTACCCGAGTGTCCAGGCAGGCTCCAGCTTTGCGTAGATAAAATCCATCGGTGGGCGGATGAAAACGGTTTCCCCTTTTCTGCTACAAAAACCCAGTGTATTCACTTCCATAATTTCCGTCAGTTTTTCCAGATCCGGAACTTCAAGTAGGGAAATCTCCCATTCCAGCTGTTAAGAGGGCCAAATTTCTGGGAGTCATTTTTGACCAAAAACTTAACTTTCTCAGCCATATTAAAAACCTCAAAACTGCTTGCCAAAAGGCACTGATAATTCTGCGGGTCGTAGCACACACCGACTGGGGCGCTGATAAGAAAACTTTGTTGCACCTCTACAGAGCCTGGTCCGTTCCAAACTGGACTACGGTTGTGCTGTGTACGGCTCCGCAAGATCATCTTACCTCAAACTCTTGGACCCTATCCACCATCAAGGGCTTCGTCTCTGTCTTGGAGCGTTCCGCACCACCCTGTGTACAGCCTGTACGCAGAGGCAGGTGAACCTTCACTGTCCAACCGCAGGCTGAAACTGTCTTTGAATTATTACATCCGACTGTTCTCAGAACCGCAGAATCCTGCCTATGACTGTGTTTTTGACCCTCCGTTCCAAAGTAAGTTTGAAACAAACCCGAAATGTATTCCGCCGTTTGGGCTTCGTATGCAGCCTCACGTGCGGAATGCAGGTCTAAACCTGGGAGTAGTTTCCGATTTTTCCAAGTTTCCGGATCAACCTCCATGGACCTTTTTCACACCAGAGATTCGTTTCGATCTTGCAGCTTTTCGCAAAGAGTCTACCAGCTCTCTGGCGTACAAGGCATTGTATGCTGACCTCTGTTCGAAATTCCCATCCTATCAAAAAGTTTTCACTGACGGTTCCAAGTCTGAGGATGGAGTGGCCTGTGCAGCCTACTGCCCTGGGGCTCCTTCTCAGATACTGTTGGAACATATCCATTCCGATGCTTCTGTCTATTCTGCTGAACTTACTGCTCTGATACTGGCTTTGAAGATAATCTCACATTCTTCAAAGAGGGACTTTCTGGTTCTGTCGGGTTCGCTGTCAGCTTTGGAAGCCATAGCTGGCCGCAACCTTCAGCATCCAGAACTTTTGCATTTCTTTGAACTTTTTAGCAAGTTGAAAGCGGACGGTTACAACATTACTCTTGCTTGGGTTCCTGGTCATGTTGGCATTGGCGGGAACGAAATGGTTGATCGTTTAGCCAAGAACGCCACAAGAGAGAAACTGTCCAACATTTATATCCCCTGTTCAGATGTGAAACCCAAAATTAACGATTATGTGAGAGACCTCTGGCAGGAGGATTGGAACACACAGACGAGTAACAAACTCTTTCAGATCCGTCCAAACCTTAAGGACTTCCTCCCATTAAAGAGTGAAGAAGCTCCGTGGTGCATTCCATGTCATGCACCACTCACAATGAAACATGTTCTTTTAGAGTGTTGGGACTTGCACGATGTGAGACACAAACATTTTACAGCGGAGTCCATGAAGATCCTGTTCAGGGATGTCCCGCCTGACGTGATCCTTGGTTTTTGAGAGAAATTAACATTTTTCATCTGATTTGAGATTTTACGGAAGAAGGATTTTTAACAAAGTTTCTGGTTCGTTTGTAGACGATGTCATTTAACGAGATGTGTGAAAGTTTTTTTTTTTTTTTTTTTTTTTTTTTTTTTTTTTTTTTTTAAAATGACTGGTGAGTTGATTTTAACGTGGTGACAGCCCTGATGTGGCCCTCTGCGGTCGGCTGGGCTATAAGCAACATTATCTTATCTTATCTTACCTTCCAAACCAAAGTGACTGCCCCTGGTGGAGGCAAAAAATCCGCCACCCCTCAGACTGCCCAGCAGTCTACAACATCTGCTGCTGGGCAGATTAAAAAACCAGCACCCCTACCTCGAACTCCTCTGTCCAGTGCCCGTGCGGGCAAGGGAGTTCAACCTAGTGTGGAGATGGTGGAGTTGAGGAAGAAACCTCCACCGTCTCCCAAACCCAGACCTACTTCACCTGTTGGCAAGTCCGCCAGCAGGTCTGCAGATAGTCCAGTGAAATTAAGCAACAAATTTACAGCTTTAGCAGCAGATGTTGAGGAGGAGATGACCTGATCTCTCTCCTTTTCGCCCTCTGCACCATGGATAATACAATATTCCATTGGAATATCCGTGGTCTAAATTCCAACTTCGAGGAGCTGCAGCTTCTGTGTCAGTCTCTAAAACCTTCTGTCGTGGCTCTTAAAGAAACTCAACTTCAAAGCCAGAAGACCTTTACTCTTTCTGGCTTTAATATTCTTTCGAAACCTGCACAACCATCCACGTTGGACTGTCAGGCGTGTGTTGCCCTTCTCCTACACAAAACTTTGTTGTATAGTCCTGTCACTCTGTCTACCTCCCTTCAGGCTGTAGCTGCGAGAGTCACTCTCCACAAGACTGTGACAATCTGTTCTCTTTATCTCTCACCTTCTGTCCCGGTTTGTCGTCAGGACCTTGTCAGTCTGATAGAGGAACTCCCTCGACCTTTTTTGCTGTTGGGTGACTTTAACGGTCACAACCCTCTTTGGGGTTAGTACCGGTTCGTCTTCCAGAGGTCTGCTGATTGAGGATGTCCTTTCGGATTTGGATTTGTGTTGTCTGAACGACGGATCTGCAACTTACCTCCATTCTTCCACAGGTTCACTTTCGTGTTTAGATTTGTCGGTTTGTGATCCCTCGCTGGTCCTGGACTATGAGTGGTCTGTCCATGACGATCTGCACGGAAGTGACCATTCCCTGTCCTTCTACAACCTGTAATAACTGAACACGTCTCTGTCTCTCAGCATTTAAATTATAAGAAAGCAAACTGGATCTATTTGCAGCCACTGTTTCTAAGGAGTTCAGGACACTGATTTTTTTCAGAGTCCTGCCCCAGCTGAATCACTGACTAACACTATGATTAAATGTGCTAAGACCGTATTCCAGTGTCTTCCAATAAACTTCAAATGCCAAAAACACCCTGGTTCGATTTATAATGCCAACAAATTTCCAAAGTTAGAAACGGGCTCAGCGTCGGGTATACCAACGACCTTCGGGTCCCAACGCTCGAGCCCATCAAAAACTCCGTGCCAAATCGAGACACACTTTTAAAATCAGTAAACGTCGGTCCTGGAGAAGCTTCTGCTCCAGGCTGACATCCAAAACTTCTAAGAAAAAGTGTGGAACATCATTAAGAAAATCAAAGGGAAGAACACCTGTCCCACTGTGAACCATCTTAAGTTTTCGGATTCTTTAATAACGGAGAAGAAAGCAGTTGCTAATCTGCTTGCTTCAACCATTGAAAAGAATTCTCCTCTTCTAATAAATCAGTCACTTTTGTCAAAAACAAAGCCCTAAAAGAAAAATCGCCCTGCAACTTTTCATCCGACAACATGGAAGACTAAAATCTTCCTTTCACATTAACGAGCTGAAATCTGCCTTACTCTCTTGCAGCGATTCCTCTCCAGGTATAGATGACATACATTATCAACTATTGAAACATCTTCCGCAAGAAGGTCTGAACATCCTGTTACAGGTATACAACCACGTGTGGACTACAGGTTGCTTTCCACCCTCTTGGCGGACAGCCCTCATTATTCCCATCCCCAAACCTGGAAAAGATCTGTCTAATCCATCTAATACCGTTCCCATAGCTTTGACCAGCTGTGTTTTGTAAATTGATGGAAAAATGGTCAATGCTAGGCTCATGTGGAAACTTGAAACCGATGGCCTTTGGCGAAAGAACAGTGTGGTTTCCGCAAACATCGGACTACCGTAGACCATTTGATTCGTCTGGAATCTACACTTCGGAACGCCTTTCTGAACAACAGCATGCAGTGGCAATTTTCTTTGACTTGGAGAAGGCCTACGATACCACCTGGAAGTCGGGGATACTTCATGATCTCCACGATCTGGGTTTTCGAGGTCATCTTCCGCTTTTTATTCAAAATTTTTTGGCAGAACGACAGTTTCAGGTCCGGGTTGGCACCACTCTCTCTGATGTCCACGAGCAGGAGTTGGGTGTTCCACAGGGGAGCATACTATCTCCTGCCCTCTTTAGTATTAAGATCAACAACATTGTTCAATCAGTTTAGCAGGGTTCAGACTGCTCATTGTTTGTGGATGATTTTTGCTGTCTACGCAACTGGAAGCCTGTACCCGAGTGTCCAGCGCAGGCTCCAGCTTTGCGTAGATAAATCCATCGGTGGGCGGATGAAAAACGGTTTCACCTTTTCTGTTACAAAAAAACCCCGTGTATTCACTTCCATAATTTCCGTCAGTTTTTTCCAGATCCGGAACTTCAAGTAGGGAATCTCCCATTCAGCTGTTAAGAAGCCAAATTTCTGGGAGTCATTTTTGACCAAAAACTTAACTTTCTCAGCCATATTAAAAACCCCAAAACTGCTTGCCAAAAGGCATGAATATTCTGCGGGTCGTAGCACACACCGACTGGGGCGCTGATAAGAAAACTTTGTTGCACCTCTACAGAGCCCTGGTCCGTTTCTAAACTGGACTACGGTTGTGCTGTGTACGGGTCCGCAAGATCATCTTACCTCAAACTCTTGGACCCTATCCACCATCAAGGGCTTCGTCTCTGTCTTGGAGCGTTCCGCACCACCCCTGTGTACAGCCTGTACGCAGAGGCAGGTGAACCTTCACTGTCCAATCGCAGGGTGAAACTGTCTTTGAATTATTACATCCGACTGTTCTCAGAACCGCAAAATCCTGCCTATGACTTTGTTTTTGACCCTCCGTTCCAAAGTAAGTTTGTAAATAACCCGAAATGTATTCCGCCGTTTGGGCTTCGTATGCAGCCTCACGTGCGGAATGCAGGTATAGACCTGGGAGTAGTTTCCGATTTTTCCAAGTTTCCGGATCAACCTCCATGGACCTTTTTCACACCAGAGATTCGTTTCGATCTCGCAGCTTTCCGTAAGGAGTCTACCAGCTCTCTGGCGTACAAGGCTTTGTATGCCGAGCTCTGTTCCAAATTCCCATCCTATCAAAAAGTTTTCACTGACGGTTCCAAGTCTGAGGATGGAGTGGCCTGTGCAGCCTACTGCCCTGGTGCTCCTTCTCAGATATTGTTGGAACATATACATTCAGATGCTTCTGTCTATTCTGCTGAACTTACTGCTCTAGTACTGGCTTGAAGATAATCTCCCATTCTTCGAGGAGGGACTTTCTGGTTCTGTCGGATTCGCTGTCAGCTTTGGAGGCCATAGCTGGCCGCAACCTTCAGCATCCAGAACTTTTACTTTTTTTTGAACTTTTTAGCAAGTTTAAGGCGGACGGTTACAACATTACTCTTGCTTGGGTTCCTGGCCATGTTGGCATCGGCGGGAACAAATGGTTGATCGTTTAGCCAAGAAACGCCACAAAAGAGAAACTGTCCAACACTTATATCCCCTGCTCAGATGTGAAACCCAAAATTAACGATTATGTGAGAGACCTCTGGCAGGAGGATTGGAACACACAGACGAATAACAAACTCTTTCAGATCCGTCCAAACCTTAAAGACTTCCTCCCATCTACGTCGGGTGGTCGTAAAGAGGAAACGGTTCTGTGCCGGCTGCACACCGGCCATTCGTATTTTACCCATTCTTACCTTTTAAAGAGTGAAGAAGCTCCGTGGTGCATTCCATGTCATGCACCACTCACAATGAAACATGTTCTTTTTAGAGTGTTGGGACTTGCACGATGTGAGACACAAACATTTTACAGCGGAGTCCATGAAGATCCTGTTCAGGGATGTCCGCCTGACGTGATCCTTGGGTTTTTGCGAGAAATTAACATTTTTCATCTGATTTGAGATTTTACGGAAGAAGATTTTAACAAAGTTCTGGTTCGTTTGTAGACGATGTCATTTAACGAGATGTGTGAAGTTTTTTTTTTTTTTTTTTTTTTTTTTTTTTAAATGACTGGTGAGTTGATTTTAACGTGGTGACAGCCTGATGTGGCCCCTGCTCGCTGGGCTATAAGCAACATTATCTTATCTTATCTGTCAAAACGTTTTCACTGGACGGTTCAAGTCTGAAGATGGATCCCCTGTGCAGCCATCCCCTGGGGCCCCTTTCTGATATTTTGGGAAAACATATCCATTTCAAAGTTCTGTTTTTGCTAAACTTACTTTTGGGTTTTTGGCTTTAAAGATAATTCACATTCTTCAAAGGGGATTTCGGGTTCTGTCGGTTTCGCTGTCGCTTTGGAGGCCATGCTGGCCGCAACCTTCGCATCAGAATTTTTATTTTTTTTTTAAAACTTTTTAGCAAGTTGGGCGGAGGGGTTAAAAAACATTATTTGTTTGGGGGTTCCTGGTCTTGGGGCTCGGGGGGAACGAAAGGGTTGATCGTTTAGAAAAGAACGCACCGAGAGAAACTGTCCAACACTTTATCCCCTGTCGATGTGAAACCCAAAATTAATGATTATGTGGAGACCTCTGGCGGAGGATTGGAACCACAGAGGGTTTAACAAATTTTTGATCCGTCCAAAACCCTTAAGGTTTTCCTCCATCCAGCGGGAGGTCTTTTAAGAGGAACGGTTCTGTGCCGGCGCACCCCGGCCTTCGTATTTTCCCAGCTTACCTTTTAAAGAGTGAAGAAGTCGTGGGCTTTCCCATGTCATGCGCCACTAAAATAAAACATGTTCTTTTGAGGTTGGGCTTGTGATGTGAGCCCAAAAAACATTTTACAGCGGAGTCTGAAGATCCTGTTCGGGGATGTCCCGCCTGATGTGATCCTCGATTTTTTGGAGAGAGATTAATTTTTCATCTGATTTAAAGTTTTTAGGAAAGAAATTTTTAAAAAAGTTTCTGGTGCTTTTCTGACGTGTATTTAAACGGATGTATGACAGGGGGGTTTTTTTTGGGTTTTTTTTTTTTTTTTTTTTTTTTTTTTTTTTTTAAAAAATATGATGGGGGTTTGATTTTTTACGTGGTGACACCCCTGTTGGGCCCCCTTTGCGGGGTGGGCTATAAAAAAATTATCTTATCTTTTTAAAACCTGCCACGGATTTCAGAGGACACCCCCTGACACCCTCGAAGGTTCCGGGGATCGATTTGACCACAGTAACTCCCCAGGGTAACATTGAAAGGAGGCCGCTGGCTGCCCTGTTCTTTTGAAATGAGAAGACAGCTCACAGTGAGCGCTCCCATGGGATGTCAAAAACCCTTTCTTTCAAAAGAGACCCCCTGATGTGTCCCTCTGCGGTCGGCTGGGCTATAAGCAAAATTTTTATCTTTTATACAAGAGAAAATTCTGCAAAAGCCTTCATAGTCCCCAAAACTTCTTCCATGTGGAATCAATCCCAAGATCCCCTTCGCACCATTCCCTTTTTCATTTAACGATATTGTGAACTGTTCAAGAGTCAGCTGTGACACCCCAGGAGCAGAATGGATATTCGCAGGAAAAATTTTCAGGCTTGTCGCTTTGCTCTGTTTGTAGGCCAACATCAGCCACCTCGATGGGAAGCAAAGGACGTTACGGGAAGCCACTTCTTCGGTAGTCCTTTAAAAGAGACGAAGTATTCTTTGACTTGTGAAAAAAATCCTCCACTTTTGTCTCGGAGATGATGCCTCTTTGTCCTGGAGGAACGACGAGACCCTTTTCCCAATGAAAAGTTCGCTTTTGGTTTTGATTTTGGCGGGCGTTTGTAGTCACAGTTTCCGGGATTGTACTGGCGTTGGGCTTAACGAACCTGGTCAAAATATTTTCCTCGCAAAAGCATTCCTCTTCTCATTTTCGAATAAAGGTTTTTTGTAAAAGCCGCCCAAAAAGGCATCAAACACTTTTTTTGATGGAAAAGGAAAAGGCAGAAAGAGTTGTTTCGGGGGACTTCGAATAAAGGGGTAAAAGAGCTTTCCACTTAGTGGAGCATAGCCTTCTCGATCTCCCAGAAGATTCTTTGGAGAGCATTTTTCGCCGGGAAAAAATTAATAATTCCTTCAATGGGCCCCAGTTGTTCAAAAGTCGCCCCAAGCATTGCCAAATATAGCCATCGAGGCTTTAGTGTTAGGTTTTTCCTTGTTCAACGTCGTATGGTTTGTTAATCTTCACACGCTTTTTCCTGTCCCTTTATCAAGGTAGTAGTAGATGTCAACCAATACAGTTGCTACTGGGGGTAGTGGAGGGGCGTTTTGGCCCTTTGGGACCATTTGAAGCAAAAACCCTGAGGGGTTTCGGGTGCTTTCCTTTGAGAAGGGTGCACACCTTTTTGTGTCCCTCATACAGGTGATTGTGAAACCTGGGCTCAAAAAATTGGCCAGGGAATTTCCTGTCAAAAGCTTTTTTTGAAAAAGTTTGGGAAGTTTTTTTTCCGTGTTGCGGCCCCATACAAAAGGGAATGGAGGCGTTTGAACTCAAGGCCAGAATTTTTTGACAGCGGATCAATAGGGTCGCTTGGAATCAGATCGTTTGAGCCGTGGGTTTTTGAAATGGTAAAGGGGCCCCTTTTCTTTCTTGCCTGAAGAAAATGCTTGGGTTTTGACTAAGGCTTTGATGACTGCAGTAGCTTTTTTTTCGGCGCATTTATTCTGCAACAAAATTTTTTAAAAATCTTACAGAAATTCTCTGTCTGAGTTGGTGTATGAGAGAGAGAGAGGAGAGAGGGGGTGGGGGGGGGGGGGAAAAGGGGGGGGAAGAGAGAAAGAGACCTTATGTTTTTTATGAATTTTGCTTGCTTTTAATTTTTTTAAAATTTAAAACTTTTTTTTTTTTTCAAAAAAAATCATGAATTTTTAAAGTTATTTTTTCGTTTTTTCTTTTTTCTTGAGAAATTTTTTTAACAGTTTGCAAAAAATTAAAAACATACTTTAAAATACATGGTAAAATTTACAAAAAATTTTTCACCCTCTTTCATGCAGGGGGGGGGGGGGGGAAGGGGGGGGGGAAGAAGTTGGAAACAGTAGGTGGGGGGCAGAGAGAGAGCGACCTTAAGGAGGTTTAAATAAAAAATAAAAAACAAAAATTACAGCGTGAAAGAGTAAAAATAAAATACTTAAAATAATATACAAAAATAAGTAATAAATTAAAAAATAAAAAATAATAAAAATATTAAAAAAAATAATTGTCAATAAGAAAGAAAAAAAAGTGATGATAAAAAATTAAGGGTGTAATATTAAAATAATTTTGTTTAATAACTTAGTAGAAATTTGGGTAATAATATGAAGAGGCATTCTTAAAAAACCATTTTTGGGCAGTAACATCAATTTAATAATTTTGATTTAAAGTTGGTGTTAGCAAAAAGGAAAAAAAAAAAAAGGGGAAATAAAACAAAAATAGATTTAATAAAAAAATTGGGGAGAGGAGAGGAGGGGGGAGGGGGGGAAAGGGGGGGGTGGGGAGGGTAATAGGGCCATGTTACGTGTGAAAACACACACCACACCACACACAATTTTTCCCAAATTTTTATTCTTATCAAACAAATTCCCTTTTTACCCCCAAATTTTTTCAAAATTCTTTTGTTGAATTTTTCTCAGATTTTTTTTTCAGGGCCCGGAAAAGGGAAACTTTTGGGCCTTTTTTTGAATAATCCTAACTCTAACAGCATTTTTTTTTTAAAAAATAAAACAGAGGGCTATGCAAAATGTTGTGTGGTCCGTGTTGCGTGTGGTGTGGTTTGTGGTTGTTTGTGTGTGTGTCCTGGGGGGTTGCGCCTTTTGTCGGGGTGGGGGTTTGCGGGGGTCCATGACCCCTTGGGCTTTGCTGGGGGGCATCAATTTGGCGTAGGCGTTTTTTTACATGCTTCAGGCCTGAGGGGTGCAGTGCTGTTTGGCAAAGGAACGTGGTAAGGGTTGATGCCCCTGGTAGGGTTTTCCGTCAGATAGGCTAAGGGTGAGGATCGGGAAAAGAGTAACCCCCCTTTCCTTTTTTGTTTTTGCCTCCCTTTTTTGGGCCCCTTTTTTTCTATCTTTTTCCCCCCTTAAGTCTTCTTTTCCACCTCCTTTTTCTCTTGGTCCCCTTAAGCCGCCGCGTTTGCGTGGGGTGCGCCCGGTCGGGGGGGAAAATGAGATCCTGGTGTTGAGGGGCCCCAGCGCTTAAACACATCATTTGGCTGGACCTCTCCTAGACAGGGGACACTTTGGGCCCCGGGTTTTGTACTAATCGGCCCCCCTTCTTCGGGCTGGGTCAAGACGGACAGTTCCCCTACTGGAAATTTTCCCCCCTGCGTGTCCCCTGCCCCCGGGGTTGAGCATGTAGGGGGGGGGGTTTTGGAGTTTTTTTTGTCGATATCTCTCCAAAACCCGGAAGGGGTCAAGACATTGGTTTTTTGGCCCTGGCCCTTAGTTGGACCCCAAAGGTGGGTGGGTAAGGGAGAGATGAAAAAAAAATAAAATCATCATGGTTTTTTCAAAAACATCCCCAAAAAGAGGAAAGGTGCTCCCCTATTTGGGGAATTTTGATTAGATAGTGATTCCGATAGGAGGTCGACAGAGGAAGGTTCGGGTTCCTGGTCGTGATGGAAGGGAGGAGCAGGAAAGCCCCCTTTCAGCTCTGAGCCCTTTCGCCATACAGAAGGGCTTTCAAGTTTTAGCAGGTGCCCTCGGCCCTCAAGAGGTTGAGGAATGGTTTCATTCTTATTCAGTGAAAAATCACCAAAACAATCTGAAAAGCTGTGAAGGAAAAGAAATTGTGGACGGGAGTCGGGTAACTCCCACAAAAGTTGAATCAAAAGGGTGTTGCTGCAGGGTTTTATTGGTGTATCAGGGGCAAAAATTAAGACGGAGTGGCCCCCAGGGTGTGACGGAGGTGGCCAAGGGGTGAAGTAAAAAGGTTCAGAGAGAGTGGCCAAACCCCCTTTTCTGCCTTCTGCAACCCTGTGCTGCCCCCGGTCTCAAAGGGGTTTATTAAAGCATGTTCAGTTATATGTTCCGTCCCGTTGAGGGCTTCAGGTCCCAGAAGTTGGGCCATGTCAGGGACGTGTTCGGAAGGGGTATGCGGTGTTTGCTGAAAGGAAAAACCCATGATGGGCGTGCGATCGGCACTTTGAAAACTGCGGTGGAAAACCCTCCTCCTTTCAAAAAACTGCCCTTTTGGATTGGGAATCGCATTCAAGAATAAAAACTGAAAAAAAAATTTTCCTTTTTTTGGGCCCCGCAAGCAGGTTGTGGGCAGTCAGACCCCGGCTTTTCGTAGTTTCGGGTAAAGAAATTTCCCACTTTCCAAACTCGGTCAGTTGCTGTCAGATGATAATTTTTACATTTTCAAAAGAATTGAAAGGAAAAACTGTCAGCTTGGTGGAAGCAGGTCCCCCCTTCCCCCCCAAAAGTGAGTCCCTTGGGGGAGGCAAAAAATCCGCCCCCTAAGACTGCCGCGTCTAAAAACATTCTGTGCTGGGCGTTTAAAAAAAAACCGCCCCCTACCTGAACCCCTCTGTCCAGTGCCCGTGCGGGAAAGGGAGTTAACCCGTGTGGAGTGGTGGAGATAAGGAAAAAACCTCCACCGTCCCCAAAACCCGACTCTTTTCCCGTTGGCAAGCGCAACAGGTCTGCAGATGTCCAGTGAAAATTTAAATAAAAAAATTTACAGCTTTAGCAGCGATGTTGAGGAGGAGATGACTGATCTCTTCCTTTTCCCCTCTGCACTGGAAATACAAAAATTTCCCTTGGAATATCCTGGTCTAAAATTTTAACTTCGGGGCTGCAGCTTCTTTTCATTATGAAACCCTTTGTGTGGCTCTTCAAGAAACCCCAAATTAAAGCCCGAAGCTTTATCTTTTTGGCTTTAATATTTTTTCAAAACCCGCACAACTCCCCGTTGGGACTGTGGGCGGTGTTGCCCTTTTCCCTTTACAAAACTTTGTTTATGTCCCGTGCTCTGTCTACCCTCCCCTTTAGGGTAGTGCGAGAGTCATCTCCCAAGACTGTACAATCTGTTTCTTTTTCTACCCCCCATCGTCCGGTTTGGTCAGGACCCTTTTCAGTCTGTTAGGGGACTTCCCCGCTTTTTTGCTGTTTTGGGGATTTAACGGTCCACCTCTTTGGGGTAGTACGGGTTTGTCATCCAGAGGTTGTGTTGAGGATGTCCTTTGGATTTGGATTTGTGTTTTCTGAAAAACGGATCTGCAATTTCCATTCTTCCAGGGTTTACTTTCGTGTTTGATTTTTCGGTTTGTGACCCCTCTGGTCGGGTATGAGTGGGCTGTCCATGACGATTGCCGGAGTGACCCTTTCCTGTTTCTACAACCCGTCTAATGAACACGTCTCTGTCTCTCAACATCTAAATTACAAGAAAGCAAACGGGGTCTATTTTTACCCTATTTTAAAAAATTCCCGGCACTGACTTTCTTTAGGTCGGACCAGCTGAAACACTGCTAAAACTGTGTAAGTGGCTAAAGTTGTATTCCAGTGCTTCCGAAAAACTTCAATGCAAAAAACCTGGTTTGATTCAGATGCCCAAAAAAATTTCCCAAAATTTTTAAAAAAGGGCTCGCGTCGGTTTCCCAACGACCTTGGGTCCCAACGCCGAGCCCTCAAAACTCCGTCTAAATCTGACACATTTTAAAATAGTAACGTCGTCCGGAGAAGTTTGCTCCGGTGCATAAAAATTTCCCAAAAAAAAAGGTGGAACTTTATTAAAAAATCAAAGGGAAAAAAAACCTTTCCCCCTGTGAAAAATCTCAAGTTTTCGGTTCTTTAAAACGGAAGAAAGCGTTGCTAATTGCTTGCTTAACCTTTTAAAAAAAATTCCCCCCCCCTAATAAATCGCCACTTTTGCAAAAACAAAGCCCCCAAAAAAAAATCACCCCGCAATTTTCGTCCCCACAAAATGGAAGACTCAAACTTCCTTTCACGTTTAAACGAGCTGAAAACTGCCTTGCTTTTTGCAGCGTTCCTCTCAGGTATAGATGAAATCCATTTAGCTGTTGAAAATTTGCTGAAAGGTTTGAAATTTTGTAAGGTATAAACATGTGTGGCTACAGGTTTTTTTTAAACCCCTTGGCGAAAATGCCCCCCTTTTTTCCATCCCCCAAACCCGGAAAAGATCTTTTAATCTTAAATTACTCCATAGCTTTTACCGTGTGTTTGTAAAGAGGAAAAATTGGTCATGCTAGGCCATGGGAAAAAGAAACCGATGGCCTTTTTTGGGGAAAGAAAGTGTGGTTTCCCCAAACTCGGGGCTACGTTGACCATTTATTGTCTGGAATTTTACATTTGGAAAGCTTTTTTAAAAAGACAGCAGAGTGGCAATTTTCTTCGACTTGGAGAAGGCTACGTACCCCCTGGAAGTGGGGGGTTTATGATCCCGATTGGGTTTTCGAGGTTCTTCGTTTTTTTTCAAAAAATTTTTTTCGAACGACGTTTCAGGTCGGGTTGGGACCATTTTCTTGTGTCCACGAGCGGAGTTGGTGTTCCCCGGGGGCATACTATCTCCCGCCCTCTTTAGTATTTAGTCAAAAACTTGTTTAATCGTTCGCAGGTTCGATGCTCATTTTTTGTGGTGTTTTTTTCTGTTACGCAATGAAGCCTGTACCCAGTGTCCAGCGCAGCTCCCGCTTTGCGTAGATAAATCCCCCGGTGGGGGATAAAACGGTTTCACCTTTTTTTGCTACAAAAACCCAGTGTATTCATTCCTAATTTGTCAGTTTTTTTTCCGATCTGAAATTCAAGTGGGGGAAAAAATCCCCCTTCCCGCGTTAAAAAAGGCAATTTTGGGATTTTTTGCCCAAAAAATTAAAATTTGATATTAAAAACCTCAAAATGCTTTCCAAAAGGGACTGAATATTTGGGGTCGTAGCCCACCGCTGGGGGGGGATAAGAAAACTTTGTTGACCTTACGAGCCCCGGTCCCTTTCCAAACTGGGCTACGGTTGTGCTGTGTCGGCTCCGCAAGATCATCTTACCTCAAATCTTTGGGCCCATCCACCATGGGCTTGTCTGTCTTGGGGGCGTTCCCCCCCCTGTGTACAGCCCGTAGAGAGGCAGGTGAACCCTTTATGTCCAACCGAGGTGAAACTGTTTTGAAATTTTTAAACCGACTGTTCTCGAAACCGAATCCCGCCTTTTCTGTGTTTTTGACCCTCCCTTCCAAAGTAAGTTTGAAACAAACCCCAAAAGTATTCGCCGTTTGGGCTTGTATGCAGCCTCCCGTGCGGAAGGGTATGACCCGGGAGAGTTTCCCTTTTTCCAAGTTTCCGGGTCAACCCCATGGACCCTTTTTTACCCAAAAGATTCGTTTTGATTTGCCTTTTCCCTAGGGTCTACCCCTCTCTGGCGTACAGGCTTTGTATGCCGGTCTGTTCCAAATTTCCCCCTATCAAAAGTTTTCATGACGGTTCCAAGTTGGGATGGAGTGGCCCGTGCAGCCTACTGCCCCGGGGCTCCTTTCAGATATTTTTGGAAAAAATACATTCAAGTTTGTCTATTTTGCTGAATTACTGCTCTGTCTGGTTTGAAGTAATCTCCCCTTCTTCGGAGGGAAATTTCTGGTTTGTCGGATTCGCTGTCAGCTTTTGGAGGCCATAGTGGCCGCAAAACCCTTTAGCATCCCGACTTTTACTTTTTTTGAATTTTTTTGCAAGTTTTAAGGCGGACGGTTACAACATTACTTTGTTGGGTTTGGCCTGTTGGCTCGGGGGAAGAAATGGTTTATCGTTTAGCAAGAAGCCACAAGAGAGAAACTGTCCAACAATTATTTCCCCCCGCTCAGATGGGAACCAAAATAAGTTTTGTGAGAACCTCGCGGGGATTGGGAAAACGCGAATAAAAAACTCTTTGATCCGTCCCCAAATTAAAGACTTTTCCCCCCACTGTCGGGGTGGGCTAAAGGGAAACGGTTCGTGCCGGTGCACCGGCCCTTCGTATTTTACCTGTTACCTTTTAAAGAGTGAAGAAGTGTGGTGCATTCCCTGTATCACCTCACAAAGAAACATGTTCTTTTTGGTGTTGGGGGCTTGCACGATGTGGACACAAAAAATTTTACAGGGAAAATCCATGAAAAATTCTGTTCAGGGATGTCCCGCCCCGACGTGATCCCTTTGGGTTTTTGAGAGAAATTAAATTTTTATCTGATTGAGATTTTACGGAAGAAGGATTTTTAACAAAGTTTTTGGTTCGTTTGAGACGTGTCATTTAACGAGATGTGTGAAAGTTTTTTTTTTTTTTTTTTTTTTTTTTTTTTTTTTTTTTTTTTTTAAATGATGGTGAGTTGTTTTTAAGTGGTGCGCCCCGATGGGCCCCTCTGCGGCGGGGGCTTAAGCAACTTATCTTATCTACTTAAAAAGTCCCTGGTGCATTCCTGTCATGCACCATCACATGAAAATTTTTTCTTTTAGAGTGTTGGGGCTTGCCGATGGAGACACAAACATTTTACAGCGGAGTCCATGAAGATCCTGTTCGGATGTCCGCCCGACATGATCCTTGGGTTTTTGGAGAAATTAAAATTTTTTCTGTTTTGGATTTTCGGAAAGAAGGTTTTTTTTAAAAAGTTTTGGTTCGTTTGTAGACGATGTCATTTTAAAGAGATGTGTGAAAGGTTTTTTTTTTTTTTTTTTTTTTTTTTTTTTTTTTTTTTTTTTTTTTTTTTTGACGGTGAGTTATTTTAAAGTGGTAAGCCTGGTGGCCCTTGCGGTCGGCTGGGCTATAAGCAAAAATTTTCTTATTTATTATCTTGTGTGGTGTGTGTGGTGAAAGGAGAAGAGAACTAAATTTTATTTTGAATAAACTAACCTAAAAAGATTTTTTTTTTACTTAAAAAATGAACAGAGGGCTGCCAAAAGTGGTGTGTTTTGTGTAGTGTGTGTTGTTTTGTGTGTGACACGAGAGAAAGAGAGGAGAGGGTGAAAGAAGGAGAGAGAGGAACTAAGCCCGGCAGAATACAAACACTCATTATTTATTATAAAAGGGATATAACATTATCAGACCAAAAAATTTACTTCCTGCTGCAATCTTGTGTCTGGAAACATGAATTTGACACACCGTGTAAAATTCTGCGTGGCCTTTGGCATGTTCAAATTCCCATCACTCGACCGTGTTGCTTCGCCTTTGTGGTCATTTAACTTTCCCCTTTTGGCGTGTTTTGTCCGGAGCCGTTTAAAAAAGTTGTAAAACTGTGGGCCGGAACTGCGCGCGCAACACTTATGAGACTCACAGTTGACATGCCTTTTTATGTCGTGTTGTCCGCCATGCGAGATACTGAAGTGAAGTTTGCACTTGGTGCAGAAGGCGAACTCTGCTCCTTTACTTGATGATATACTGTCCGGGAAGTCTGTCTGGTACTGCAGCTTGAACTTTTGAAAATATTTCTTCTTCTTCTTCTTAACCGCATCAATCACACGGGAATCACAGTCTGAGTCGCCGCCGCTTTCATCAGTTTCATGAGCACGCTTCTTCTCAATCGCCGCCATTTTCACTGCGCAGAAGTGGTAGCGTTCAGCTGCATCAACTTCCCGCCCGCGACGACTATGGCGGACGCGTAACTCATCACCGCACACGCGCGAGAGAACAGGTAACTTGGCCGGGCGCCACCGACAGTGAACTGTATGTTGATAAAATTCTGGATCGGAAATCTGCCGAAGTGGTTTCGGTGAACAACGGGAGAAAGCGCGTTTCGCGATCGGGAGATTTGAAGTCGAGCGGGAGACCGTATAACAACGTCTGAACTCGGGAGAATCTCCCGGTGAGGTCGGGAGGTAAACATGTCTGAAACATACACCCAGCAGCACCTCACATTTCAACTGTAACACATTTCTTTTGGTTTTTTTAGTCGATATTTAGACAAAATTCAAAGTTATCTGCCTTTCCGGGTGCATATAGGTGTTCACCAAATGGTTTCAGTTTATTATTTCAAACTGCACTGGTAAGATGTATTGTCCTTTCTTTAATATCATCAAGGTGTTTTAGACCAGTCACTACTGATGTTTCATTGTTTATTGCACACAGCACGGAAGGTAATCTCCTTACTCTCTCTGTCTTTCGCTGTTTGCAATGGTTCGATGCACCCAGTGTGGTAAGGAAGCAAGCCCTAGTCACACTGAAAATGGTTTCATAGATGATAACTTTCAGTCTAATTACATCATGTTAAATGCAGACCTATCCATCTCAAAAAGGAACTGGTAATAAATATTCTATGGGAAAAATGAAATTTCAATACATACTTTCTTTTTATTTCAGTCTCATTTTATGTTCAATTTACTAGTGCTTATTCCCTTCAAAGCCAAACAAAGAACAAGAAAGTAAAACTGCAGCAATTGAGCATCAACATGAATTGCTATCAACAAAAAAGATGAGAGAAAAAAGAACAGCATGGCTGGAAAAGAGATCACGTTACAGCCGAGGTCAAGGCAGAGTTGCGGACAGTGACAGAAAAAAAGCTGAAAGATTAAAAATGTTGACAGTTTCATTATATTTCTTCTGTACATTCATCTCCATTTTTACGAGCATCACAAGTTGGTAAGGAAGGTTAACTCACTTTGTGGGTCTCTGCAGGGCCAGTAATGCTGCTACTAGCCGTGTCATCGGCACAGTAAGTGCCTTGAAGAGTGCCCTCAAATGTATCAGGAGAGGTGGCTGCCTCATGGCACGAAGTGACTTCCTGAAATTCAATTGTATAAACAATTTTAAATTAGAACATTGATCTCAGACACATATTTCAAAATGTTAAAAAAAAATATATGGAGAAGATGTTATGCATATAAACATACACCCAGCAGCACATAGATGATGTCATTTAACGAGATGTGTGAAAGTTTGTTTTTTTTTTAAATGACTGGTGAGTTGATTTTAACGTGGTGACAGCCCTGATGTGGCCCTTTGCGGTCGGCTGGGCTATAAGCAACATTATCTTATCTTATCTTGACCCTCCAAAATGTATTCCGCGTTTGGTCTTCGTATGTGGCCTCACTGCGGAATGCAGGTCTAGACCTAGGAGTTGTGTCGGATTTTTCCAAGTTTCCGGATCAACCTCCGTGGACCTTTTTCACACCAGAGATTCGTTTCGATCTTGCAGCTTTTCGCAAAGAGTCTACCAGCTCTCTGGCGTACAAGGCATTGTATGCTGACCTCTGTTCCAAATCCTCCGGGGGTTGCGACCTTGTCGTGGTCGGAGGGCTTGCGTGGTCCAGTGATCCTTAGGCTTTGCTGGCGGGGGCATCAATACTTGAAGATAGGCTGGTTTTTTAAACTGCTTCTAGGCCTGAGAGGTGCAGATGCTGTCTGGCCTAAGCATAACGTGGTAAGGAGTTGATGCCCCTGGTAGGGCTTCCCATGTCAGATAGGCTAAGGGTGAGGATCCTGACTAAGAGTAACCCGCCTTTCTCCTTTTCTTGTTTTCTGCCTCCCTTATTTGGCCCTTTTCTATCTTCGTCTCCCCTTCAAGTCTTCTTTTCCACACTCCTTTTCTCTTTGTGGTCTCCTTAAGATCCGCCGCGTTTGCCGTGCGGTGCGACCTGTGTCGGAGGGGGATGAGATCCTGGTGATTGAGAGGGCCAGCGCTCTCAACACGTCACTTTGGCTCGGACCTCTCCTAGACAGGGAGTACACTTTGGCCCGGGTGTACTAATCGGCTCCCCTTCTTGGGGTTGGGTCAAGACAGACAGTTCCCCTGCTGGCCAAGTAAACCCCTGCAGTGCTCAGCTCTCTGTTCCCGGGAGTTGAGCATGATCAGGGGGGATAGGGTTGGTGGCTTCTGTTTGTCGTATATCTCTCCCGAAGCCTGGAAGGGGTCAAGACATTGGTTTCTTGGCCCTGGCCCCTTAGTTGGACTCCAAGGTGGGTGGGTAAGGGAGGGATGAAATATACTAAAATAAACATGGCTTTTTCAAAACACATCCCCCAAAAAAGAGGAAGGCAGCATCCCCTATTTCAGGGGATTTCGATTCTGACAGCGATTCGGATATGGAGGTACGACAGAAGACAGGTTTCTGGGCTTCCTGGCTCGTTATGGAAGGAACGGAGCAAGAAAGACCCCTTTCAGCTTTGAGCCCTTTTGCTATCCAAAAGGGCTTTCAAGGCTTAGCAGGTGACCCTCGGTCCATCAAGAGGTTGAGGAACGGCTCGTTTCTAATTCAATGTAAATCACAGAAACAATCTGAACAGCTGCAGAAGGCAACAAAACTAGTGGACAGGGAGATCAGGGTGACTCCCCACCAACAGTTAAATTCATCAAAAGGAGTGATTCGCTGCAGGGATTTATCAGGTGTTTCAGAGGCAGAGATCAAAACGGAGCTGGCGTCCCAGGGTGTGACGGAGGTACGCAGGGTGACAGTAAAGAAGGGTGCAGAAAGAGTGGACACCAACACCTCTTTCTGACATTCTGCAACCCTGTGCTGCCTCCGGTCATCAAAGTCGGCTACCTGATTGTCCGGGTTCAGTTATACGTTCCGTCCCCGTTGAGGTGCTTCGATGCCAGAAGTTTGGCCATGTCAGAGACCGTTGTTCTGGGCAGGAGGTGTGTGGTATTTGCTGCAAGGCAACCCATGATGGGCCGTGTAAAGATCCGGCACATTGTGCAAACTGCGGTGGCGACCATCCGTCCTCTTCACGAAACTGTCCCTTTGGATTCAGGAATCTGCAATACAAAGAGTTAAAACAGAAAAGAAGATCTCCTTTTTGAAGCCTGTAAACAGGTTGTGGGCAGTCAGACGCGACAGCTTCTTCGTTATGCTTCGGCCGTAAAGAAAGTTTCCACAGTTCCTACTCGGTCAGTCTGCTGTCAGACTGATGACTTTACGTTTTCGAAAACATTGCAAGGAAGAACTGTCAGCTCTGGTGGAAGCAGGTCCACCACCTTCCAACCCAAAGTGAATGCCCCTGGTGGAGGCAAAAAAATCCCCCACCCTCAGACTGCCAGCAGTCTACAACATCTGCTGCTGGGCAGATTAAAAAACCAGCAATTCCCCTCGAACTCCTCTGTCCAGTGCCCGTGCGGGCAAGGGAGTTCAACCCAGTGTGGAGATGGTGGAGATGAGGAAGAAACCTCCACCATCTCCAAATCCAGACCTCCACCATCTCCAAACTCCAGGCCTTTGTCACCCGCGGGCAAGTCTGCCAGCAGGCCAAAGACCACCACGTCCAGTGAAACTAACTAATAATTCGCTCCATTAGGCTTGAAGAGGAGTGACCTG
>JAFLJL010000033.1:0-7500 GCA_018398815.1 Conus ventricosus | reverse complement strand
GTGTCGGATTCAGGAAGTAGTTATATAGGCTACTTCAATCAATACACGTAAGCGAAAAAGATCGTAAATGTAAATGAGAATATAGTGTGTGTGTGTGTGGTGTGTGTGTGTGTGTGTGTGTGTGTGTGTGTGTGTGTGTGTGTGTGTGTGTGTGTGTGCGTGCGTGCGTGCACGCGTGCGTACGTGCGCGCGCGCGCGCGCGCGCGAGCGTGTGTGTGTGTGTGCATGCATGCGTGCACGCGCTTGCTTGGTGTGCGCGCGCGCGCGCGCCGCGCGCGCGCGCTTGCTTGTGTGTGTGTGTGTGTGTGTGTGTGTGTGTGTGTGTGGTGTGTGTGTGTGTGTGAACAAGAACAAGAACAAGAACAACAAGAACAATTCTTTATTGCCGTCACCTTTGAAAGATATTTGGCACAAAACAAACAACGACAACAACAAAAAAGAAAAAAAAGTGCTTCGATTATCAATTTCGCCTGGCTTTGAATGCCTCAAAAACAAAGCTGGCTAATATCTGTTGGTGTTCCCTGGTACTTGGTTTGAATTCACTGGCACAAAATATTCTTTTTCCTGCGTCATCTGTTAGATCTTGCATCTGTTCTACTTGTATCTTTAGTTTTGTTCTTAAGTCATAAAGTATTCTACAATTATCTAAAAAATGAAATTCGTCTTCTATTTCATTACATGCTATACAAAATCTTTGATTTCGTGGAATACCTGCATAGCGACCATTCTCAACATTTAAGTCATGCGAGCTAACGCGCAATTTACATAGCGCTTGTTTTTTTCGTACTGTCCATATCAGTCAACAAGTAATATTCAATATGATACTCAGATGATTTGATGATTTATGTGTGTGTGTGTGTGTGTGTGTGTGTGTGTGTGTGTGTGTGTGTGTGTGTGTGTGTGTGTGTGTGTGTGTATGTATGGTGTGTATGTGTGTGTGTGTGTGGTGTGTGTGTGTGTGTGTGTGTGTGTGTGTGTGGTGGTGGTGGTGGTGTGTGTGTGGTGTGTGTGTGTGTGTGTGGTGGTGCGTGTGGTGTGTATGTGTGTGTGTTGTGTGTGTGTGTGTGTGTGTGTGGTGTGTGTGTGGTGTGTGTGTGTGTGTGTGGTGTGTGCGTGCGTGGTGTGTGTGTGTGTGTGTGTGTGTGTGTGTGTGTGTGTGTGTGTGTGTGTGTGTGTGTGTGTGTGTGTGTGTGTGTCGCACATGGACAGGAAACGTTCAGGAAATCATTCTGCTCCATATCTTGATTGTTCCGAATGTAAACTCAGAGTTTTGGCTGATACATTAAAGTCATCACCCCACATGCTTTACTTGTAAGCCATAGCTCTCTCACGATTACCCGAGTTGCAACAAACGAAACAATACAAAACAAAACAAAAAAAAAGGAAAAAGAAAGTAAAGCAAAAAAAAAAAAAAAAAAATCAAGAGAAATCTAAACCGTTCAACATTCAGTCTGCTAGTCGTGCTGCCATTCGACGTCATCATATTTTTCCAATGCCATATTCTTCAGTTGACAATACAAACACTGTAAGTTATGAAACGGTCGCGCACTTATCACTAAATAACATGTTGTCTGCTGAAAACAAAACAAACAAACAAAACCATGTCGTCTGATCTGGGATATAAGACAAAACCAACTCAGAAACTTATGCGCAAATTGTTAGCTCATCACTGTCGACGCCTTTGATATACTCAAGAAAAGAAGATACAAACAGACTCGCCAAATGCCCCCCCCCCCCCCCCCCCCATCCCCCTGCAGGTTCAACTCCCTCCCAAAACTGAGCTCAGCAGCGTCATTGTATTGATGGAAAACCCTTTTTGTCACTATTGCAAAAAAGATGTAGAGGAGGTACTCGAGTCTTTAATTTCTGAATTCAAAAGCATTTTGTTTATGAACGCATGCAAGCTAGAAGTGTTTTGTTTTTCCTTTGACCGCAGGGAAAGTCTTGTGGGCAGCGGGAAAGACTGTCACCCGGGATTCTCCTCAGAGGGCAGGTGGCACCTCATGGCGAAAGCTTGGCCATGTCGAGAGTCGTACTGTCTTCACCTGTCAGCGGAACAGCAATGAGCGAGGCTGTGGATTGCACGCGACAATTGCTTGACTGTGTCGGTTTTCGCCGGTGGGATCTGCAGTCATGAAATATGGGCTGCTACACCCATGGAAACTCTCCGTGGAGATTCTGTCGTGTCACACCCAGTGGCCATTACACAATGGCATCTGCCAGGGAGCAATAATGTCCATTGACGTCTTAATGGAATGCCCTGTGCGTGCCTGCACCCTATGTGAACACAGCGCAGGCTTCCAAGGGTGGTGCAGGATCGCTCCCAGCTGGTTTGTTCGGCAGTTGAGGACATGCTTCTCTGGGTCCCACAATTACACTTCGAGGGTTTCTTTTTCTTTTCTTTCACTAAGATCTGCTTGCGTACTTTTGTTTTTTACTCCTGTTTTTCACCTAAAGCAGAGAAACAGATCAAAAGACTACAGAAACGATGATGCCATAGAACATCTCTGCTCCCTACGATGGATTGCAGAAGTAAATAGCATTGATTCCCTGGTTCGTTTTTAGCAAGATCATTGCCTTGGTGTCCTTGCGTTTCAGTCTTCAAATTGTCTTTAAACTGATGTACCATAACTCACGGGATACTTTTTTCCCCTCTGGTGACTGATACGGTAAACAAGAATACTAAATTTGATATTGCCATTACACACACACACACACACACACACACACACACACACACACACACACGCACGCACGCACGCACGCACACACGCACGCACGCACGCACGCACGCACGCACGCACACACACACACACACACACACACACACACACACACACACACACACACACACACACACACAATTACGTAACTAAATTTCATTCAGAAGAAGCCGTGAAACACACATTTTATGCGTTGATGTGTGATGCCCTTTTGTTATTCTTCTAAGCCTGTTCATATTCTGGTAAGTTCAGTTGCTATTGTGAGACAGAATTAGAGTGTCACAACGATTCGACTCCGGAACACAGATGAGACCTGATTAATCAAAGAAAGAGAAAAAAGAAGAAAAAAAAGAAACAAGAAAAAAGAAAAAAAGAAGAAAAAAGAGAAGAAGAAGCTGTGCTAATTCCCCTGGGCTTCTCCCAAACCGTACCTGAACACATAGATCGCCAGTTTAACCGTAACTGAACACATAGATCGCCAGTTTAACCGTAACTGAACACATAGATCGCCAGTTCGTGAGTGGTGAGACAGATCCTTGCTTGTCAGATCCTTAATACTTCTTTTTCTTTTTCATGTATTTTATTTTTTATTTTATTTATTTTTTTTTTTTTTTGGTAACTGCGTTTGGGCAGGAGCTCATTCCGGTCTCTTCATGCTGACAAAAAGCCTGTTAAATTCCCGCAGACAATGTCTAGTGTGTTCAGTCTCTCTTGTGAGAAAGACATTAAATTCAACTCCCGCTAACAGTGTCTCGTTGTGTTCAATCTATCACTCTTGGCTGTTAACCTAACTAACTCCTCATTCTCCATAAAGACACTTTGAAAGTCTTTTCATGTCAGTATGTTTCGTCGTCCAGTTAAGACGAAGAGTTTGATATCTTCCACCCCCTCAACCTCAGCTCCCCCCCCTCCCCTCCCTTTTCTTAAACGCTAACTGACTCTCACAAGAAAAATGTCAGGCTGTTGTATGCTTCAATGATGATCGTCCTTCCACCGTGCAATAATTTTATGTTTTGCGTATACATGCTAATGTATGAAATTGATATATGCAAGCGTACGCGTGTGCGTGTGTGTGTGTGTGTGTGTGTGTGTGTGTGTGTGTGTGTGTGCGTGCGTGCGTGCGTGCGTGCGTGCGTGCGCGCGCGCGCGTGTGTGTGTGTGCGTGCGTGCTTGCGCGCGCGCGTGTGTGTGTGTGTGTGTGTGTGTTGTGTGTGTGTGTGTGTGTGTGTGTGTTTGTGTGTGTGTGTGTGTGACATGTTTAATGATTGTCCTTCCACCGTGCATTTATTTTTTGCATATGCATGTTAATCTATGAAGTTGATATATAAGCGTACGTGTGTGTGTGTGTGTGTGTGTGTGTGTGTGTGTGTGTGTGTGTGTGTGTGTGTGTGTGTGTGTGTGCGTGCGCGCGCGCGCGCGCGCGCGCGCGCGTGTGTGTGTGTGTGTGTGTGTGTGTGTGTGTGTGTGTGTGTGTGTGTGTGTGCGTGCGTGATATCTGTGCGTGCATTAGTGTTTGTTCTCAAGCGAACACGGGCGTGAGTCTGTACTTGTGTATATGATGATGATGATGAAGAAGAAGAAGAAGAAGAAGAGAAGAAGAAGAAGAAGAACAACAACAACAACAACAACAACAGCAATAACAGCAACAGCACCAACAAGAACAACAACTTCAAGAACAGCAACAACATCAGGACGAGGAAACAAGAAGAGAGAGAGAGAGAGAGAGAGAGGAGAGAGAGAGAGAGAGAGAGAGAGAGAGAGAGAGAGAGAGAGAGAGGGGCGCGTCTCTCTCTCTCTCTCTCTCTCTCTCTCTCTCTCTCTCTCTCTCTCTCTCTCTTCCCCCTCCTCTTCCTACTCCTCAACACTTAGCTATTAATCGTTGCATATCTGCATACCCGTATGGCCCATTGAATATGATTTAGTGCCTATTGATCTCTCTCTCTTTCTTTCTGTCTTCTTTCCTTTCTTCGGTTATTTCATAGTCATGCATGAAACCGTTGTGCAGATGTGATATACTGCGTAGGCTGGTTATTCACGAGTTTCTTCCTCTTCCCTCGACTTGTGTGCTTCATCTTTGCATAATGAGGTCTTCATGCACAAGCCTAGACCGTCGTCAGCTGTTCGTAAGTGCCGATTAAATAGCCAGTCTCTCTGACACCGTCTGGGGTCAAGCAATCTGATGAGAGGGTGGCTGTTACTCAACCATGGAACATCAAGACGTCAGCGATAAAAGTGCGGAGTTTGGGGAACAAAATGTAGGGATGAAAATGTAGAAATATTGCAAGTATGTCTCTCTGTCTGTCTGTTTGTCTGTCTGTCTGTCTGTCTAGCTGTCTCTTCCCGTCCCTCCCTATCTCCCTCCCTCCCTGGCCCTCCCTCCATCTCTCTCTCTCTCTCTCTCTCTCTCTCTCTCTCTCTCTGCTGACATTTTCTAATGACGGAGGAATTGTTCACCTGCGCTTGCTTTTCTCCGCCTTTTCTTTAACGGAACAAAATAAACAGAGTGGGAAACAATTCCGTCGTGTTTAGAACATGAGTGAACGTATACATGTGCGTGTGGTTTCTGTGTGTTTGTGCGCACGCGTGTGTGTACGTGCGCGATCGTTAATGTATGCATATTACGATGGAACAAATAACATAGGCTTTGAAAATGTTTACACTAACTGACCAGTCACATCGTTACGGCGTTCAAAAGACGGAGCACTAAAGACTGTACAAGCGTACGTGCAAATACTTCGGCCGAAGACAATGTGAGATGATGGAACTGTCACGCTGTTCAATGTTATTCATGGTGAAGGCACAGAACGGACAGGACGTACGCTTGTTGTAGAGCTTGGGGAACAAGACCTGGTTGTAGAGATGCACAACTATGAGAAAGAAGATTTTCTACTTGTGGTCATTATCTAACCTTTGTCACTTGCTTGACCTTTCCTAGGATGAATTCTGAAATGAAATGTGAAGCGCTTCATTCCGCCCCAACCTTCGATTCTATCCCCCCCTCACCCCCCCCCCCCACACCTCTTTTGTTCTCAACGGTTCAAAGAATCAATGTGCACGCGCGCGCTAATGGCTGCTTTCCCATTGTTCGATAACGATTTGCATCTCTTCTGATGTAGGTCCCAGCGAAAGCATTGCATGAAAAACACTCTCTGTCCGTGCTTACTTCATTCATATTGCGTGGGCACGACATGATGATTGTAATTAGTACAGTAGTACTCTCACTCTGCACATATTTGGAGATCTCCCTTTTCACATGACAATTTGACAAATGAAATAAATAATCCGTCTCAATGCCCCAACACCCAACGGTACGTGTGCACGATTTCTCCATCCCTATTTTCGTATTTTAAGGCGAACATGCGCTTCCCAGTTTGCCTTCCAGATTATTCCAAAATCTGGCACGATTAATCTCTGTTTTATCTGTAAAGGAGATTTTAAACGAAAGGGCCTATTTTTTTTTTAATTTCATTCCATGGGGTCCACTTTAAATTTCATCCTGCCCAGTCATGAAGTCAGTAGCATTTATATTATGAACAACAGCCTATGAAGAAGCTGCTGTATTCCATCCTCTCTCTCTCTCTCTCTCCTCTCTCTCTCTCTCTCTCTCTCTCCTCTCTCTCTCTCTCTCACCCTCTCCTTCTCGGTGTGTGTGTGTGTGTGTGTGTGTGTGTGTGTGTGTGTGTGTGTGTGTGCGCGCGCGCGCGCGCGTGCGTGCGTGCGTGCGTGCGTGCGTGCGTGCGTGCGTGCGTGCGTGTGTGCGTGTGTGTGTGTGTGTGTGTGTGTGTGTGTGTGTGTGTGGTGTGTGTGGTGTGTGTGTGTGAAGTCATGTCAAAATTATCTTTCTTGATGGTTGAAGAATAAGCTTTTCAGTTGGTTTACATCCTGCCCTCTTAGCAAAGAAAGAAACACACGGCATATAACCACAAGCAGTCAACCTTTAAAAAAACAAACACAAAAAACCCCAATTTTTATCTAACAAACACATCAAACTTATGTGGAAAAAAAGAAAGAAAACTACTATTAATGTTGGAACATAAATTTCAAAAGCAAGAGAGAGAGAGAGAGAGAGAGAGAGAGAGAAGGAGAGAGAGAGAGAGGAGAGAGAGAGAGAGAGAGAGAGAGAGAGAGAGAGAGAGAGAGAGAGGCTAAGGTATGAGGTTCATATTGATAAAAAATGACTTTTATTGCTCGCACAGTTTCCATCAGATGCCTTTTTTAGTGCTTTTATAATGTCTGTTTCGAGGGATATGTTTTTATGGAGGAAGGCAAATTATTCCATGCGGTCCCTCCAGACTATAGAAGACTTGACTTATAAAGAAGGCTTCGAGGTCGTGGAAGAGATAGTGTATGCACATGTCTATATTTCTATTGATGACAAAGTTTACAATGAGTTTTCTTGGAGCTGATTCATTCATTACAATTTACATGCACAAGCATTTGTTAAAGTAGAGTCTGTCACCGATCGGCGGTACTAAATCAGCCGTCCATGTGTTTGGAGTAATGGTAGTTCAGAAATAGAGAGCGTGTGCGCGTGTGCATATGTGTATATGTGTGTGCGAGCGCGCGTGTGTAAGATTGGGGTTGTGGTTAAGGTGGAAGGTTAGGCTAGGTAGGGAGCTGGGGAAATAAGACATACAATATTTTTGAGTTCCAATCTTGACTTGTTGAAGGGATGGAAGCGGGAGGTTGGTTTCGTTTCCGATTGTTACCCTTTGTTACTTTGGTTCTACCGGAGAAGGCGGGCAGGATATCGGCTGTTGTTGGTGTTGTCAAGTAT
>JAFLJL010000031.1:2500-22904 GCA_018398815.1 Conus ventricosus | reverse complement strand
AGCAGGAACAAGTGATATTGGGTATCGGTTTGTCTCACGATGAACGAGGTCATTGGGGGATCGTCTGTCAACACCTTTCTTCAGGGCACACGTACGAACAGATTCGCAGTGTATCGCAGCTTTGTCCAGTCGCCACTGTTCAGAACCACAGTGAACAATTGACTGTACTGTTGATCGGTACGACAGAGAGAGAGAGAGAGAGAGAGAGAGAGAGAGAGAGAGAGAGAGAGAGAGGAGAGAGAGAGAGAGAGAGAGAGAGAGACTGCAGGGTTCATACAGATGTGACCAAACAAAATTCCATACTTTTCCAGACTTTTTCCAGGGCTTTTCATAATTTTTCCAGACCCCAGAATGTGTGTGTGCGTGCACCTCTGTATGTGATTACCATGCTAACCACACCAGAAAAGAACTGCTTTAATGATAGCAGGGCATTAAATACTTTCCAAAAAATTTAGTGTGTGTGTGTGCGCGCACATGCGTGAAAAAGTCAGAGACATGGAGACAGAGGCAGTGAGGAGAGAGAGAGAGAGAGAGAGAGAGAGAGAGAGAGAGAGAGACAGTGTATGACTGTGTCTATGTATGTGAGAGAGAAAGAGACGGTGTGTAAGTGTGAGTGTGAGTGCGTGCGCGCATGTGTGGGTGTAGGTGTGTGAGAGACAGACAGTGTGTGTGTGTGTGTTTGTGGGAGTGCGTGTGTGTGTGTGTGTGTGTGTGTGTGTGTGTGTGAGAGAGAGATATGGTCAGGTCAGGTCAGGTCAGGTAATTAGGACACTAGGCCTCGTGGCCTCTCAACTGTCCTTTCATTTTAATTTTGATGTTCAACATGGCTGAGTACTTACAAGCCAATGTGCTCTCTATTCAATTCCGTATTTAAATTTTGACATAATTTTTTGGATAAGAGAGAGAGAGAGCAAGTGCGTTAGAGACAGCATGTGTGTGTGTGTGTGTATGTACAGGGTTCCTACAGACTTCCAAGAACAAAATTCAAGGAGTAAAATTGAAAACAGAAACGGCAGTTTGATTTTTCTGTGTTAAGGTTGATGAAAAAAAAATTACAATTTTATTTTGTACAAAGAAAACAAGAAAACTTTGTTTTAAAAATATTTTTTCATCAACCTAAACAGAGAAAAGTCAAACTGCCATTTCTTTTTTTTCCAGTTCTTATCAGAGTGTGCCAGTACACCACACATGAGAACATTAACAAACTCAGGCTCTTTGTATTAAATGCCAAAACACTCAAATCAGCAAAAAATATGTCCATTTGTAAGAGAACATACAGACTATGCATGGTGTGTAAGAGACTGGTTGGAAGGAAAAAAAGTATTAAAAAAAACAACTTAAAAAAAAATACAGTTAAAAAAAAAAGTTTACAAACGTCGTCGCGAGCGTTAATACCAAGGGAGGTAATTTGATAAAAATTGATGAAGTTACAAATTACCTCCCTTGGTAATCGTCTGCTAAACCTCCGGCCAGAGGAAATCTGAAACTGCGATCATTGTGCGTGATTTAATTTCTGTTTTTATTCCTATTTCAATGTTTTTGTAAAGAAACTTCACAGCAAAATTTGACATCATGAAAACGTTTGCACATCTTTTACAAAATTCCAGGACTTTCCAGACCCATGGCCACAAATTACAAAATTCCAAGACTTTTCCAGCCCTGGAAATTTTTTTTCATTTTTCCATACTTTTCCAGACTTCCAGGACTCTGTACGAACCTGAGAGAGAGAGAGAGAGAGAGAGAGAGAGAGGAGAGAGAGAGAGAGAGAGAGAGAGAGAGAGAGAGAGAGAGAGAGACAGACAGACAGACAGACAGACAGACAGACAGACAGACAGACAGAGGAGAGAGAGAGAGAGAGAGGAAGGAGGAGGAGAGAGCAGAGAGAGAGAGAGAGAAGAGAGAGAGAGAGAGAACAAAACCCCACACAATCTAGGATTGGAATTTTATACACTGTGTGCCCTTAGAATCCATCCTTAAGTCACGAAGTGAAGCAAAAGAAAGAATTCGCCAAAAGAAAGCAAAACGCGTACAAAAACAAAAACAAAAACAAACGCAAAACGTGTTGTCATGAAAACCATGACCACAAACACTCAGACCTACGGGCTTGTGCCTGTCAGTAAGTATGTACACGTAAAATGTTAGCCTGCGATACGTTCACGTTCCGTATACGGCCGTGCGGGCATAGAACTGCCGAACATTCACTGTGGTTTCTGTGGCATGGCACAAAGGATACGGAGCCGATCCTTCTCCTTACGCTGTCTTAAGCCTTCCATGAAGTCAGTCAATCGGGTACCCCCTCTTGCTAGGTGGACACAGAGAGGTTTCAAGCCTGAACAAGTCCGACTCTGCATGAGGTTTGAACTCACGGACAGGAAAACCGCCTGACCCTGAGCCTCCACAAGCATACATACGTTCCAACAAACCAGCCAACGCGCGCGCGCGCGCACACACACACACACACATTTCACACGCACGCGCGCCACACACACGTGCGCGTGCACGCGCATACACGCACGCACACACACGCACGTGCGCACACACACACACACACACACACACACACCACACGCGCGCGCGCGCACACACACACACAGACACACACACAGAAGAAGGGAAGGGTGAATGGTCGAGGGGAGGGGGAAGGTGAGCTCAGTGTAACAGCTTACACACACACCACACACACACACACACACACACACACACACACACACACACACCACACACCACACCCACACACAACACACACACACACACACAGGGGGAGAGAGAGAGAGAGAGAGAGAGAGAGAGAGAGAGAGAGAAGAGAGATGAGAGAGAGGAGAGAGGGGAGAGAGGGAATAGAGAGAGAGAGCGCACACACACACACACACACACACACACACACACACACACACACACACACACACAGTCCATCATTGAAGTATGCTCTCCACCATGTGGATGTAGCGATCATAATCCCGTTTGTCTGACGTGGTTCAAAAACCGTATAAAAATTCCAAAAGTAGGGCACAAGATTATATATTATAGGAGCTTTAGAAATTTTAAGGAAGAAGATTTCCTTTCAGACCTTGCCACAGCACAATTGGAATATATATACCAAATAAGAGATCCTGATGAAGCAACTGAATTTTGGATTAACACATTTATTTCTGTGTATAACAACAATGCTCCATTCATCAAAAAAAGAGTCAGACAAGAAGCAAAACCACCGTGGATAACAAAGAAATAGATATCGAAATTAACATAAGAAATCAGTTAAGCCAATTCCGGAACAAATAAAGAATTCCGTAAACAAAGAAATAAGGTAAACTCAATGAAACGTAAATCTAAGCGTAAATTACTTTCAAAAGATGTTAATTTCTACAAAGGATTCACGTCAGATTTGGAAGGCCATTAACATGTTGAATAATAAACAAGTCTCAAGAAATCAGGAAATTATCACAGATGTAAATGCAGATCAATTAAATAACCATTTTGCTAGTATCAAAGAAAAAATTATATCACATGATAGGTCCAATGAAAATGACCTTGAGCATTTAAAAACACTACCTTGATTTAAAAGATATTAGCTTTTCCTGTACTCTCCAACCAATGACTGTTTATGGACGTTAGTAAAAGTATTTCATCTTTAAAACAATCGGGACACGCGATTTAGATGGTTTAGATGCAAAACTACTAAAGATTTCGTGTCCAATAATTACTGATACACTAACGTATTTGTACAATTTATGCATAGAGAAACAAACCTTTCCCTTGAAATTTAAGGAAGCTAAAGTAATTCCACTTTATAAATCTGGTGATAAGTCAATTCCATCAAACTATAGACCAATTTCTATTTTATCTGCTTTATCTAAACCTATTGAAAAAACTTGCAAAATTTACTATATTCTTACCTTACTAAAAACAATTTACTCCACGACGATCAATCTGGTTTCCGTAAAATCATTCCTGCCATACAACCCTTGTACAGCATTATTGATAGCCTCTTATGCAGTATAAATGAAAATAAATTTACTGGTATTCTTTTATAGACTTTGAAAAAGCTTTTGATGTAATAAATCATTTCTCTCCTGTTGCGTAAACTGGAACTCTACAAATTAACTCCAGAATTCATAAATCTCATGTCCTCATTCCTATGTAATAGGAAACAATCAGTAACAGTCAAAAAATTTTAAAACGTCAAATTAATGTCTATCAAATATGGAGTACCACAAGGCCTCTGTACTGGGCCCTCTACTGTTTACTGTCTAACGTCAATGATTTACCTTATTTTCTTGAAAGTAAATGCGAAATGTTTGCTGATGACACATCTCTTCATTCCAGTGATTCAGATCCATATAGATTAGCTAGTAACCTCCAAAATGATGTTAAAAAAACTTATCGAATGGACTCAGTTGAACCATATGTCCTTAAATGCAAGTAAAAAACCAAGTGCATGTTTGTATGTGCCCGACAAAAAGACAAAAGATGAAGTCAAAATTTCCACCATTGTTTATATCTGACCAAAAAATAGAAGAAGTCGACTCACATAAATACTAGGAGTAATAATAGATAAAGATTTAACATGGACCGACCACATAACGTCAATGGGGAAACGTCTCTCAAAAAAATTACTTCAATTAGCCAAGATTAAGACTTCCTGGACACCCATTCTCGAAAGCTCTTTTTCTGTGCTCATATTCTATCAATCATTGATTATGCATCAACCCTATGGGATAACTGCAGTGAAACCAACTTGAAAATTATTCATCGAATGTATAAAAGAGCATTAAAAGTAGTATTACTAAAAAACAAGCACCCTAACAACAGAAGACTATAAACAACTTAATATGTTAACCTTATACAACAGACTTTTGTTCAACAAGGCAGTATGCATGCATAATGTTACAAACGGTATATGCTCCTAAAAAGATAAGAGATTCATTTACAACTAACACTTATAGACATAGTCATTTATTATCCTTTCCTAGACCAAGAAATAATCTTTATAAATCTAGTCTTTTGTACTCCGGTGGAAATGTATGGAACAAGCTACCAATCACTTTGAAAAAACATAAAGAACAAAAATCAGTTTAAGAAAAATCTGAAAAAGCATCTCATGGATGGTTAGCAATCAATATTTTCTCAAATTCCTTTGAAATAACTTATCAGTGATTTTACATGATGTATCCTTGTGTATATGTTTATGCCTATGTACATGTCTGTTTATGCGTGTGTATTGCTTTGTAGACAATGTATTGATATTGTACATAACTTAACTCTCTCTCTCTCTCTCTCTCTCTCTCTCTCTCTCATCTCTCTCTCTCTCTCTCTTGTTATTTCCTTGATATGATAATTATAACAGGCTTGAATTCTTTTTTGTACTCCTTCTCCCTCCACCCCCACGCCTCCATCTACCCCTCCCTCCTCCTATTTCCTCTCCCCTCCTCATCCCCCTCAGATTTCACCCCACCACCTCCTCGCCCTTTTCCGCTGGTTTTCACTCTTTGTATTTCTTCGTTTTCATTTTTTTATTATTCAAAAAATTTCTTTGTTTTGTTATGATGGCTTGATGTAAAAAAGCAGTTTCTCTGCTTATTCAATGTTCCATCTGGAAATAAAATTTTGACTTTGACTTTGACTTTGACACAGAGAGAGAGAGAGAGAGAGAGGAGAGAGAGAGAGAAGAGAGAGGAGAGAGAGAGAGAGAGAGGAGAGAGACAGAGACAGAGACAGAGACAGAGACAGACAGAAAGACAGAGACAGAGAGACTAACGTATGCTGGGATTAGGCGTGGGCAGGATAGGATCATCGTTGGTTTTTTGTTTTGTTTTTGTTGTTGTTGTGTGTTTTGTTTGTTTGTTTGTTGTTTTTTGTGCAACGTGTACGGACGGTCTATAAACAGTCTTTGAGATGCTTGCAAAGTCGTTTTTTGGAAGTTAGAGAAAGAAAGGGGATTTACCTTGACAATACTGACACACTTGGATTCTTAACCCGCCTGTTTCAGGAGGTGGTAGTCAGTAAAAAAAAAATCAATGCTAGGGCATTAGCTAGTCAATGCAAAACCTCTGAATGGGGCCGAGGGTTGTGTACTTTGGACGTAGGCACGGCTTTAGTGAGTCTGCTGTTGTTTACTTTACAAATATGTCTGACTCGGCTTGCATCTCGGAGCTGTAGAAGAGAGAAGAAGAAGAAGAAGAAGAAGAAGAAGGAAGAAGAAAAAGAAAAAGAAGAAGAAGAAAGAAAAGAAGAAAAAAAAGAAGAGAAGAAGAAGAAAAAGAAGAAGAGAAGAAGAGAAGAAGAAGAAGAAGAAGAAGACCGACGACGACGACGACGACGACGACGACGAAGAAGAAGAAGAAGAAGAAGAAGAGCAGGTTAATTGATCTTAGTTGCTTTATTTTTTTTCTTTCTTTGATAAATGAACGAAGTCTATGACGGTTTTTCCGGTTTTGTTTTTTGTGTGTGTTTTGTTTTGTTTGTTTTATTTTGTTTGTTTTTGTTTGCTTGCTTTGCTTGCCTTCTCGTTTATTTGTTTTGTTTAGTTGGCTGGTTGGATGGATGGTTGGTTGGTTGGTTGGTCAGTTGGTTGGTTGGTTGGCTGGTCAGTTGGTTGGTTGGTCAGTTGGTTGGTCAGTTGGCTGGTCAGTTGGTTGGTCAGTTGGTTGGTTGGTTGGTTGGTTGGTCAGTTGGTTGGTTAGTTGGCGTGTTTTCGTCACCCGCAGACGAAACGACTGAAGTGGGAATTTGTGGAATTTGTGTGACTAACGCACAGAGCAGCATCACTGACAAACACACACACACAAGACCTGAACGAAGGTGCCAGTCACAGGCTCATTTCAGTCAGCAAAGGGGAACAGAACAGCGAAGTGTCGACACGCAGCTCCTCTACAGACCTTTCCAACAAACAGGCTTAAAACCATGCACGAACCACTATGACCACTCACATCAAAAACAACAAACAACAACAAGATGCAAAGCATATAAACGTACTCCCATTCATCTTCCTGAAAAACGTCACAATCAAACATGCGTCATAACGTATTTGACGTCACAACCAAACATGCGTCATAATGTCTTTGCACATTCTGAGATATTCCATAAAGAAGAAAAACCGTTTTGGGCCGTTAGTGACGGCTGTTCTGGTAAAATAGAACATCGGGCATCATCCGCGACCCATAATGAACATACCTACATAAATTTTCAGAAAGATCGGCCCAGAAGTTTTGTCTGGAGCGAGTGGATCACATTTGACCACAGACAAAACACACAGACAGACACACAGAAAAGCATCTCTTCATTCCCAATGTAAGGTACTCCCGGTTCTATGAGAAGTGGAAGTACAAAAATGATAGTGTGTGAGAAGGGAACGGGAAGTATGAGCACAATTTGAGAAAAAAAGAAGGGGGGGGGGGATGAGAGGGAAGGGGGGGGGAGAAAGGGGGGACAAAGAAACGGGTGGACGGGAGGAGAGCAAGAGGTAAACACAGTTTCGTGTATTATAATATTTTCTATATATATCTATATATATATATATATAAACAGTCAAAGTAGATAAAATCCAAACAAACAAGATTAAAATATCCCCAAATTTTCGGCTTTATTTGCCTTCGTCAGGGGGTACAAGACTGTGACAGTAAAATGCTCGCATTCTCCACCCTCGAATCCTGAACACGAATCACGAATGCATCAGTAGGGAAAAGGCACCTGAATTAAAATGTTTTAACTTTAAAAATAAAACGTTGAGTATAAAAACATTTCATCAATGGGAAAAACATAAAATTAGGATGGGAGTGAAGGGTGGGGGGCCAAAGGGTGCGGATTGAAAATGGGTTTGGGACCATAATTTTGATTGCCACCACAGACCACGATCTTGACATACGCAGCGTGAGAGAGCGAGAGCGAGAGCGAGAGAGATGATGATGATGATGATAATCTTTATTCCAAAGGGGTAACAGATAAGCAAACAGATGCTTTTTTTCATCCGGCCCTTCCCCCGTTAAGGGACTAAGTATGACTAGCGACTACGACTTACAAAACTTTTAAAAAACACACATATCTTCATAACATTAAAAAGTTCATCCATTAACAGTTAAGGCGTAGATGACTTTATAAGGAAAAATGAGACGATTTAAAACAAAAAACCCAAGAATAAATAAATTGTTACAAAGAAGAAAAGAATCGGCACACACAGATATGGAATAAGCGATCCTCCTATCGAAGGGGGGGGGGGGGGGAGAGAGAGAGAGAGAGAGAGAGAGAGAGGAGAGAGAGAGAGAAGAGGGGGAGAGAGAGGAGAGAGAGAGAGAGAGAGAGAGAGTTATATTCCTTTTGTAAAAGTTTAGCATACAACAAACTGCTAAGGATGATAATTAGACAATTACAATGCATCAATAATATCAACATTTGCACTTTCTTTTACTTTATATGATGTGGTTATAAGGCAAAACGAGAACGAACAATCAATTATCAGTAAGCAGCAATAATTCCTAGCCTCAATAATCATAACACATTTTCATGTTTGTTTTGCGTGTGCGTGTGCGTGTGCATGTGCGCGCGCGCGTGTGTGTATGTGTGTGTGTGTTGTGTGTGTGTGTGTGTGTGTGTGTGTGTGTGTGTGTGTGTGTGGTGTGTGGGGTGTAGTGTAGTGTGTGTGTGTGTGTGTGTGTGTGTGTGTGTGTGTGTGTGTGTGTGGTGTGAGTGAGAGAGAGAGAGAGAGAGAGAGAGAGGGGAGAGAGAGAGAGAGAGAGAGAGAGAGAGAGAGAGAGAGAGAGGAGAGAGAGAGAGAGAGAGAGAGAGAGAGAGAGATATGCCATTATTATTTACCTTTCCCCCTTTCCCATCTTTTTTGTTTTCTTTTTGACCATTCATACACTCCCAAAACTAAAATTTTTTAAATTTAAGCACAATCCATCGAAACGCACCTTTAATTAAACGGAAGAGGAGAGAGAGATGAGGATGATGATGATGATAATCTTATTTCCAAGGGTAACAGTTAAAGTTTAATATGCAGCAAAACAGAGGGTGTGCCATGGTAATGTATTTTGTCCTAATAGCAATGGTCTCCCTGTGAAATGTGTAAGAGAAGAGAGAGAGAGAGAGAGAGAGAGAGAAAAGAGAAGAGAGAGAGAGAGGGGGGAGAGAGAGAGAAGAGAGAGATTATAATTCCAATTTTCTATCCAAAAAAACACATCTAAACATTGCTATAAATTTGATAAAGAGCAATACATAAAATATGATCAACAGTAATCCAGACATATTTATCACCTTCCAGTTACAGTGCTCGAAGAAATCAAAGTATTAAAGACATCAATCAATTAGTGACAATGCACCAATAAAACCAGCGACCACGACCCGTCATTCATCATGATATGATTTCAATCATTAATAAAACCGATAGTAACCATATCTCTCATTTATCATTATCTGGTTTTGAAAACATCAGTGGAAAGGAAACGGCGTATCAGTTTAATATGCAGCAAAACAGAGGGTGTGCCATGGTATATGTATTTTGTCCCTAATAGCAATGGTCTGCTGTGAAATGTGTAATTAGTTTTTTCCCCGAAGGATTCTGTAATTTGAGTACATTTGGAAATTTTAGTGGAAGTGAATTCCAAACCACGCTACCTGATAAGCTAAGCTTGATTTAAATAGATCTATTCTAGGTGTGGGAACCTGGAATTTGGTTGAATCCCTAGGGTTTGTGCTAAATTTTGGACTGAAGAGTTTGTGGTGCTAAACCTGATGCAATTTTTGCATTAGCAGACATTTGTTGACAGCAAATATTTCCTGTAACGGAAGAGCCCCGCTTTATTAATCCCCTTCACTAAGACTAGATGATTTTTTAAAAGGACTGCTTTAAAATGCTCTTTTGTAGACACTCTTAAGAGGTTTCATGGCATTAGCACTAGCAGAATCAAATAGTGTTGAACAATAATTGATTGAAGAGAGAACATGTGCGTGTAGGAACAATTTCCTGGCATGAAGGTTTAAGAAATGCTTAATCTTGCACAGCTGATATGTTTGTCTGGATATTGATTTACATAAACTGCGAAGGTGATAAGACCAAGAAAGATTTATCAACATATACGCCTAGAACTCGATGGCTATCCACCACTTCAAATTTTCCCGATTATTGATAAAAACAAAATGGGGCTGTGTGGTTATGTTTTGTCTTCTCTGCCTTGTTGTTATCAGCATTAGTTTTGTTTTGTTTTGGATTCAGTGACATGGGGATTTACATTGCACCAATTTTCTTAAGATATCAGCATTCTTCTGTAATGAAGTGAAACAGCTTCCAAGCTGGAGCTACTTGTATGGACAGTGGTATCATCACAAAAGAGTTCACATGAATCCTCAATATAAAGAGGGAGATCATTTTATATAAAACTGAGAACGAACGGACCTAAGACAGAACCCTGGGGTACGCCCTGTTGGATGGTAGCTTCTCTGATAAATTGTTGTTGACACAAAAAGATTTTTACGATCTTCTAGGAATGATGTTATCAGTTGGAGGTATTTCCTGTTATACCATATATAAAACTTCCTGCATAACAGTTTGTGGTCAATTACATCAAAAGCCTTTGCAAAATCAACAAAAAGTGCGCCACAATATTTATTCTCATTAACACTGGCTAGCCATTGATCTACTAGGTTTGTAAGCGCTGTATGACAAGAATGATTTTTCCTGAAACCTGATTGGTTTTTATTTAGTAGGTTGGAGGAGTCAAAAAGGTGGCAAAGATGTTTATTTATGTGTTTTTCCAAGGGTTGGACAGAACTGGCAAATGGTATAGTTGTAGTTCGAAGGTTCAGATTTGTCTCCAGATTTGAAAATGGGTATTACTTTTGCAACTTTGAACTGAGCGGGGGAAAATGACATTTTTCAATGCATAAATTGTAAATGTAGGTAAGAGTTTCACATAAACAGGTGCTGATAGTTTCAGTATTTTTCCATCAATCCCGTCAAGTCCGCGGCTTCCTGTCTTTCTTTAATTGGCATAAAGCTTGGCAAACATCACTAACTGTCATAGGCGGAACTGGTGTTGCTGGACGAATGTTCATAGCATTGCAAAAAATTTTTAAATTTTTGTAATTTATTTGAGTCAGTAAATTTTTTTCTTTGACAATGTGTTCTGCAACTGTTGTAAAGTGTTGGTTGAGTTCATTTGGTGTTATGGTGGTAATGGGACTTGTCTTTTGAATTTTATTCGTAAGTTCATTTATTGCTTGCCTATGGACTTCGAATTTTGTTTGTTGGCTACAAGTTCACGAAAAAAAAATTCATTTTAGCTGTCCGTTTGAGTGAAATGACTTTATTACGTTTGCCTTTTAAATCCATCCGACTTCCCCTTTTGTTTCAAGCAAATCGTACGGCGTAAGAAACAAGAGAGAGAGACAGAGAGAGAGAGAGAGAGAGAGAGAGGGGAGAGAGAGAGAGAGCGTGCAGGGGGGGGGGGGGGGGGGGGGAATTCCACGTTCGGAAAAGCAGCAAAAGAAAAACTTCCACCAGGTGCCTGTTTCATGGGGGATGAAGAAAAGGAGATCACGCACGCACGAGAACCATTAATTTTTCTGAGCTCACGTTTAATGTGTACATGCTCACAAACACCCAACGCACGAGCGCCTGTGTAAACACACAACACACACACACACACGAACACACACAACACACACACACACACACACACACACACACCACACACACACAGAGAGAGAGAGAAGAGAGAGAGAGAGAGAGAGAGAGAGAGAGAGGAGAGGACGGGGCAATGATACGAATATTGTAGTTAAAGGGGGGGGGGGGGGGGGGGGAGAGTGGAAAAGAGGGAAGTGGGGGAGGGGGGAGGGGCGGGGGGGGGGGGGGGGGGGGGGGGGGTGTCAAGAATGGCCTCAGCGCTGTGGTCTTAGAGGATATCTTTTATATTTTCTACTTTCACAAGAAAATGTAGCTTGTTTTGCTCCTTTCATGATTTTCTTTTGCTTCTTGGATGGCACCTTTGGTTGGTTTTTTGAAAACTCAACAAAACATACTAACGGTATTGCACACCAGCCTTTTCTGGGATTGCATTCTTCTTAAAACTGAAAAGGCAGAGGAGTCAAATTACCACTTCCCGCGGTCACTGAGGAGAAACAACCAAGTTTCGAAATATCGGTATATGACCAGGAGTTATATGTTAGTGAGTTTCTCTCCCTATTGGAGGATGTCTCCCCCTTGGAGAATATAAGCTTGCTGAAGGCTCATTTTGAGAAGCATTTATTTTATTTTTCCCCATTCACCCACTCAAGCACATACTGTTAGTTAGGCAGAATCATCTACCACTGCAGATATGAATGCGTATCTCCCCCTATTTCTTCAATCTAAGACATAAGAGCAAGCTTTGTTTATAATTCAATATTTCTTGCAGTCATTGCAACACCAAGCTGCTCTGTAAGTTGCTGGAACGGTGCTCGGTACTTATCCTTGGAATTTATTAGTTTGTTGTATATATATATATTCTTCATTTCTCTTCTTTTTTTTTTCAATTTCAAATCTTTGCCGGGTCATTGCTGTAGTGATGGAAGAATTGTTGGCCTGCACTTGTTTTTTCTCCACTACTTTATTGTTCAGCATATTACATCTCTCTCTCTCTCTCTCTCTCTCTCTCTCTCTCTGTGGTCGGAATGCGCTTGTGATTTTGGTTCTGTTTGTCTGTGTCTGTCTCTCTGTCTGTCTGCATGCCTTTCCGTGATAATAGTATAATATAAGTGAATGCCTGGTAACTTCTTTTCAAACAATATTTCTAAAATGACGAGTTTCAATTCCTGCTCTGTGCGGTCACTGCCTTTACTATTCGCCATCGTTCTCTAACAGGGAATACCCCAAACCTTTTTTTTTTTTTGCTGTCCCAACCTCTGCGCCACCCCAGAAGCAGTGCATCCACGCCGCTCACTCCGACACCCCGTCCACAGCCACAGCCCGGTCGGCCCCGCCGCAGCCCCGGCACCGGCAATCCACAGGGAGCAGTCAATGTCAAGTCGTCAAGAGACAACCCATCGGAGGAGACACTGCACTGCTGCCGAGTCACTTCGGTGGTGTTCAGTGGCGCCTGTTCTGATCTAACATACGCAGGACACCACCTACTAAGCCCCCTACTGACCACAATAATTGCTTAGTCGCGGAGCCGGGTGTCGTATATAATACTGTCGCCGTGGAATTGTATCGCAGCGATAGCATTTCACGTGAAATATTGTTGCAGCGACAATATTTGCTGGAAAAAATTGTCGCGCGACAACTTTTCACGAAAATGTCCCATAGAATATTGTAGCTGTCCATAAAATACTGTCGCTCGAAATTTTGCGACAGTTTTTTTGCGACAGGACACTGTGAAATATTGTAGTCAGTGAATACTGTCGCTTGCGACACATTTTCACGTGAAATCTTACTGCTAGAGTTAACATTTCCTGTGAAATATGGTCGCAGCGTAATTTTGCGACAGCTTTTTGCGACAGGACACTGTGAAATATTGTAGTCAGTGAATACTGTCGCTTGCGACACATTTTCACGTAAAATCTTACTGCTAGAGTTAACATTTCCTGTGAAATATGGTCGCAGCGATAATTTTTCATGAACCAGCTGCAGTATTTCCCGGGAAATACTGTCGCTGCGACACGATTTTATGAGCAACAGTATTATATACGACACCGGCGTGAGTGAGCTCTCTCTCCGGAGGGCGCCACCACGTCCGTCCAACGACAGCCCCCATGGACTCGCCGATACCGGTGACCCCGACGGAACCAAACCAACGCCACAGACGTGGAGAGGACATCGAAATTGAGGTCACCATGAAAGCAGGGCATGAAGGGCCACAGAATTTGATACATTTTTTTTAAAATGCTGATCGATGAGAATGAGGATGATTTAGATGATGCTACGGATTTCCATTTCGGTCTGAGACTACGTGACAGGGCTGTACTCTACGCTTCCTTTCATAATATATCCCGGCGTCAATCAGGCCCGAGAGATACAGGCACCTGCAGTGTTGGTCAGGAAATTTGAGCAACACTCTCAGAAACGAATCCATGAAGTGGATGAAACTCGACTGTGTGGTCCCAGTCTTCCCAACTGAGTCCGCAGCAAACTCATCTCTGGGTAGGAGCCGATCGGGGCAGAAAAAACCCACATGACTCTGATAGGATTCGAACCCACGACCTCCCAGCCGGGTGTCCGCGACGCTAACCACTTCGGCACGGAGGCTGGTGGAATACCCCAAACCTGGAAGGGGGAGGTGGTGTCAGCAGAAAACGGCGGCGCGCGCAGCGCTGCCTCACACAGCGGCAAAGTGAACGTTCTCCCCTTTGACCTTTGACCTTTTTTCTGGTTACACCCATATCTTCCAGACATCACCAAGAATGCACGGACGAAAAAGAGGATGCCAGACTCTCCTCCTATAAAAGAGGGCAATGGCTATTACAGATTATTACAGACGCAAGACCGACTAGATGTGAAGAGTAATGAATAAAGCGTTTTTGACATCAAACATTTACATTACAAATAAACCTTAACGACCTGTATTGAACGCAGAAAAAAAGAAAGAAAAAAAAAAAACGAAACGAAAAAACAACAACAAAAACTTAAAGCCGGCAAGAGAATGTCCAATAGTATTATAACATACGTACTTCTATGGTGTGGAAGAGTTGTGATTTGAGGTTAAAAAAAAAAAGAAAAGAAAAAAAAAAGAAAAAGAAAAAAAAAGGAAAAAAAGAAGAAGAAAAAAGGAAAAGAGAGGAGAATGAAGGCCCCACCTTAAGATTCTTTTTTTTTTACCTGTCACATTCAGTTTGTGCACCGCCCGTGTGGATCATGCATCCTTCAGTAAACCCTCACACAGGAGTAGTGTGAGAGGGAAAGCGGGAGACCGGGATGAAGGTGGTGTGTGTGCTGTCATTTTAATAACGGTGCAGGGAGGTGTCTTGCACGTGTTCTGTGCGTAAAGTGTGCTGTTTATGCTTAGCGTGTGTTGAATGTGAGTAGGTGTTTGTGTGGGGTGGAGGGGGAACCTTCTGCGCTATGCCAGTGTTCGGCTCTCATTCTTTTTGCTTTTGCTTTTCTGGTAAGAGGCCACGCCCTCTGTTGGTAGCCATATTTATTTTTCCACTTCGTCGTGGAGAGCAGCGGAACCGGGCCGGAACCCTTCGCTGGGCGGAAGGCAGTCCACTGAGCTTTGGAAGGATCTCAATCCTTGGGTTACCAACAACATTCTTCAGAGTCGTTCCAGACTCTTACTTCCTTCGTTGGAGGTGGCGCATGTACCGGTGGGGCTTTGGGCTCTTGGTTGAGTGAAGCTTGCCAGTAGTTCTCTTCTGTCTTCACCCGCCGTTCTGGGCGCTTTTCGTTTCTTCTTCTTGAGTGGAGATAGGCCACAGTTGATGACGTTGGGCGACCTGGAGGATGGTCCCAGAGAGGAGGATACCGGAGCCGAGCCTGAGGGGTGCTGGAGGAGTCCGGCGCAGGAAGGAGTCTTCTAGACGCCAGTGAGGAGAGCAGCCAGTCTTGCTTCGGAGATCTAATCCGTGGAACACTCTTGGAGGGACAATCTTCAATAAATCAGTTATGTGGCAAGTGTGTGTGGTGCATGGGCTGTGGATTTGTGTGCGTGCGCTAGTGTGATCTAATGTATCTTGTTATGCCCTGTTGGTTGTATTAGTTTGTTTCTCCTCTTCCTTTTCTATTTGTTGGGGGTAGCTTTAGATGGTGATAGGTCGGGTGGCAGTGAGATCCGGGTGGTGTTTTTTTTGTTGTTGTTGTTGAAGCTCTCATCTATCGGGTTATTTTGTCCCTTAGCGATAGTTAGCCCCTGATAGGATCTACACTCTTGTTTGGTTTTTTTTTTGTTTTGTAGTTATTCATTTTCCTGTCTTTCCTCCCTCTTCTTTGATAGGTGACCCCATCTTATAAATGGAGTGTATGTGTGAGTGATTGGGGTGTTTAATATATTGGAGTAAATTTGTGTATTTAAAATTTAATAAATGTGATTTGTTCCGTACTTCCTGGAGTGGTCTGGAGATAGTGAGTAGTTGAGTGTTGTGCCTCTATGCTCTTTGTCTGTTCCTGCCTCATTCCCCTGACAGGGTCTTTTACCCTTGACAATGACTACCACAGCAATGAAGGCAATGACTATCACAGATAACAAGGCAATGGCTATCACAGATAATAAAGGCAATGACTATCACAGATAATGAAGGCAATGACTGTCACAGATAATAAAGGCAATGACTATCACAGATAACAAGGCAATGACTATCACAGATAATGAAGGCAATGACAATCACAGATAATAAAGGCAATGACTATCACAGATAATAAAGGCAATGACTATCACAGATAATGAAGGCAATGACTATCACAGATAATGAAGGCAATGACTATCACAGATAATGAAGGCAATGACTATCACAGATAACAAGGCAATGGCTATCACAGAAATGAAGGCAATGGCTACCACAGCCTTTAACAGCCAATACCTTCTTTTAGCCAGAAAGAAGGACTGGACATCTGTGTGGGAAGAAGAAGGAAGATCTCTGCATCTGTTTAAAATGACAGAAGAAAGAAGGGATGGACATCTGTTTAAGAAGACAGAGGAAAGAAGGACTGAACATCTGTGTAGGAAGACAGAAGAAAGAAGGGCTGGACATCTGTGTAGGAAGACAGAAGAAAGAAGGGCTGGACATCTGTGTAGGAAGACAGAAGAAAGAAGGGCCGGACATCTGTCAGGGAAGACAGAAGAAAGAAGGGCTGGACATCTGTGTAGGAAGACAGAAGAAAGAAGGGTTGGACATCTGTCAGGAAGACAGAGGAAAAAGGCTGGACATCTGTCAGGGAAGACAGAGGAAAGAAGGGTGGACATCTGTGTCGAAGACCACAACCAACGACCACGGGCACCCCAGTTTGGGCACAATCCCTGACCTTCCCCTAACACCATGCTACTGCCCACCAACTTTACTTAAAACAAACAAACAAACAAAAACCCTGCAGTTCTCTGCTGCGAGACAACATGACCTGGAAAGTCTTCAGCTGATAGGAACGTCAACATCCACACCTCACTCGAACTGGAACTCTCGCTGACCAGACACACACAACCACACACACACACACACACACACACACACACACACACACACACACACACACACACACAGCCACACACACACACACACACACACACACACACACACACCACACACACACACACACACACACACACACACATACAGATGGCAGCGAGTGCTGGGATGAGTTGAGATACCGCTCCTGAAGAACGTGGAGGAGACAGAGAGATTTTGGCGGCACAGGGCATTCCATCCCACCGTAGGGCTGACGGCGGTGGGACAAGCTTGTCTGGCTGGATGACGGCTCCTGTGGTGGTGACGCTGGTGTTGATGGTGGTGATGGTGGGTATTTAGGGGCGCCTGGCAAACGTAACAAAAAAAAACGGAGGTCCTTGGGACAAGCTGGTACGTGGTGGGTCTGTGGGTTGCCTCTTTCAGGGCTCTGTCGTGGGGGAAACGCCCACAGCAGACTGGATTGAGGTCCTTTGGAGAATCTGAGGAAAAGGAGAAAGGTCTTCAAGGGTTGCCTCGTCTGCTGTCCTTCGGCAGCTTGCGTGTGGGGGGGAGGACCACCAGCTAGCACGACAGGGAAGGGAGGGGGGGGGGGGGGAAAAGGTGGGAAGGGGATTGGGAAGGTAAGGGGGGGGGGGGGGGGGGGGGGTGGGGGGGGGGGGGGGGGGGGGGGGGGGGGAGGTAGGGAAACAGCAGAAACGTTGAAGTGTAGGGAACAGTAGGAAACACTGTACAGAAAGTCGAAGAAGGATTAAAAAAAAAAAAAGATGAAATATAATAAGATAAGATAAAATGAAATAAAATGAAATGAATTAAATAAATAAAAGCAAAACGAAATAAAACAGAACGAAACAAAACGAAACGAAATAAAACAAAATGAAATAAACTAATATAACATAAAACAAGAAAAGTAAGATAAAGAGCAAACAGGATAGCGGCGCTGTCTGAACGGCAATTCATCCGCTGGAAATCGATCGGCACTGCAATAATGGCGGGAAGATGAACACAACGTCCTCTTCAACCCCCCCCCCCCCCCCCCACCCCCACCCCCACCCCCCACCCCCCCCGCTCACATTTTCAGCCCTCCTGCAGAGTGTAGGAGACTGGAGAAGGTGACGGGTGAGCTGCATGGCAGAAACAAAGCCAGATAAGATGGCAGCCTGGATTCTACCCGGGTGGATCCTGATATACGGCTCAGCAGGAATCACGGTCCTGGCTTCCCGTGGAAGCTTCCCTCCCCCTCCCCCCTGGGACTCCCTACAGTGTCTTCATAGACACGGGTGTGCTGGATGAGCAGCTCGTTGTGTGGAAGCTGGGTGGGTGGGTGGGTGGGTGGGTAGGGGGTGGAGGTGGGGGGTTGTTTCGAAGGTGTTTGGAAGGGTAGAGAACAGTGATCTTGTCAATGGTTCACTGTGTAAAGAACAGTGATGCTGTCAATGGTTCACTGTGTAAAAGAACGGTGATGCTATCAATGATTTAATGTGTAAAGAACAGTGATGTCGTTAATGATTTCATGTGTAAAGAACAGTCATGTTGTCAATGATCCACCGTGTAAAGAACAATGTGATGTCTGATGGTTCAGTGTGAAAAGAACAGTGATGTTGTCAATGATTTAATGTGTAAAGAACAGTGATGTTGTCAGTGGTTCAATGTGTAAAGAACAGTGATCCTGTCAATGGTTCACTGTGTAAAGAGTAATTATTTTGTCTGATGGTTTACTGTGTAAAGAACAGTGATGTTGTCAAGGGTATAAGGTGTAAAGAACAGCGATGTCTCAAGGGTTTTAATGCGTAAAGAACAATGACGCCCGTCAATGGTTTAATGTGTAAAGAACAGTGATGTTGTCAACTGCTCACTGTGTAAAAACAATTATGTTGTCTGATGGTTCAATGTGTAAAGAACGGTGATGATTCGATGGCTCACTGTGTAAAGAATAATATGTTGTTTGACGGTTCAATGTGAAAAGAACAGTGATGTTGTCAATGATTCAACGTGTAAAGAACGTGTGTTAATGCTTCGGTGTGGAAAGAACAGTGATGTTGTCAATGGCTCACGTTTTAAAGGGAACAGTGATGATGTCAATGGCTCACTGTGTAAAGAACAGTGATTTTTGTCAAGGGTTTCACTGTGTAAAGAACATGAGATGTCAATGGCTCACTGTGTAAAGAACAGTGATGTTGTCAATGGGTCACTGTGTAAAGAACAGTGATGTTGTCAATGGTTCACTGTGTAAAGAACAGTGATTTTTGTCATGGCTCACTGTGTAAAGAACGGTGATGTTGTCAATGGCTCACTGTGTAAAGAACAGTGATGTTGTCAATGGTTCACTGTGTAAAGACAGTGATTTGTCAATGGTTCACTGTGTAAAGAACAGTGATGTTGTCAATTGTTCACTGTGTAAAGAACAGTGATGTTGTCAAGGCTCACTGTGTAAAGAACAGTGATTTTTGTAAATGGCCCACTGTGTAAAGAACAGTGATGTTGTCAATGGCTCACAGTGTAAAGAACAGTGATGTTGTCAATGGCTCACTGTGTAAAGAGCAATGACGTTGTCCACGGTACACTGTTAATAAAAACTTTGTGTGAAGAACGGTGATATTACCAAGAAAATTTGTGTGTGTATGTAAAGAACAGTGGACTTGGCAATCGCTCACCGATGATGGGTAATGTTCTATAGTGCTCTCTCTCTCTCTCTCTCTCTCTCTTTCTCTCTCCTCTCTCTCTTCAGACAGACAGACAGACAGAAACAAAGAGACTGACACATGGGCAGTTCGTCTTGGCTTAAAGGCTGTGTCAGGCCAACTGATATGATTACAGGCTAGAAAAACCAAGGCTACATCAATAGGGTGTTATGCCTGCATAGTTATGCGGGATTGTCTTCAGTTGTGACAAGCTCTAGCATAACATTATAAAAATAATAAATAATAATAATAATAATAATAATAATAATAATAAAAAAATAAAATAAATCGAGCTTATATAGCGCTCTTCGATGAGAGAAGAACTCATCCTCAGAGCGCTTTACAATACAGGAAAAATAAAAGTTTCCTTAACATTGCAACAATATTGGGAAAAAGGCATCAAAACAATAGGTCACAAAGCAAGCACAAAAACAGATGCACAACCACATCCCCCCTTCCACTCTATCCTCCCCCCCCCCCCCCCCCCGCCACACACAACCCACACACCGCCACCCACACAACGACATTATATGAACAACGCTCGACAAGAATTTGGGAATAGAAGAAAAGAACCAACCCCCCTCCCCACCCGCCTCCAATTTCGTGAACACTGCACGGATACAAATATAAAACATGCAGAAGGGGGC
>JAFLJL010000030.1:17500-23510 GCA_018398815.1 Conus ventricosus | reverse complement strand
TTATTAGAAAGAGAGAGAAAACAGTGAAAGCCTTTTTCATTTGATTTTTGTGTTTGTAGTTGTTTTGTACTGCCATTGAGTCGACAGAGCCATGCAAAAGTTTAGACTGACAAAGAAAAAAAAGGGAAGAAGTAAAGTATGGTACGCATCTGCCTACAAGCTTGCTTGTAATTCATTTAAATACTCGCACTATGATGCAAAATATTAATGATTTGTGTGATACCAAAATGATGCTAATCTTAAAAACTTCATATTGAAACAAGAACACACCCACATACAAAAGAAGAAATTGATTTTTTTTTTTCATGGTTAAGATGATTTTTTTGTTTATACTTTTCTCACCACTAGATTGGTTTTGACAGTTCTTGTAATTTTTGTTTGTTTGATGAATTATCATTTCAAAGTCATAGAGCTTTGTAAAATACATGTAGTTGGTCAGTTGATCATGTGGTTAATTGTTTCATTTCATACTATTGTGTTTAAGGTTAATATCCACTGGTGCAGCCCTGATGTGGCCCTTTGCGGTCAGCTGGGCTATAAGCAACATTATCTCCACTGGTGTTTTTGTTTCAATTGGTTACATTAGCTTTTAATTCAAAATTTCTTTTTGGTAGTTCTGACTGAGGTCGTCAGCTTGCTAACTGTTTGGTTGTCTGGTTTACTGGTTACTGGGTTGATTGGCTAGCTGGCTGGTTTTCATTGAATGCTTTGCAGTTAGCAGAGACTGATTCAAGATGGAATCTTTTGTGTGCTGTAGGTATATACACGTTTTTATTCCCATTTTGTGCTCATCAGCAGTGTTAGAAAATTGTACCAGTGTGGTAAACACATTCCTGTATTTTGTTTAATGTAATTTTTGGACAACAGCCATTTTCTGCATTGTTATTGTTTGGTACCTGGTTGAAATGCGCATGGTTTTATATGCAGACATGTGTTACTGAAATCTCCTTTGCTTATGATAATTGTATATTTTTTTCAGAGATGCATCATTTGGGCCTTGTTCTTACAACCTTACAGTTCTAGATTGTCTACATGCAATAGACAAGGTGAAGTTGTTTGTGTGTGCGCACGTGTGTGTGTGTGTGTGTGTGTGTGTGTGTGTGTGTGTGTGTGTGTGTGTGTGTGTGTACAGATATGTACGTACGTGAGCATGTGTGCGCGCGAGCATCTATGCATTTGCCTGTGTGTATGCATATACATGTGTGCGTGCCTACGTGTGTGTGTGCAATGCATGTATACATGTGTGTGTGTGCGTGTGTGTGCAGAAACGTGTGTGTTGGCATGTATCGGTATGCATGTGTGCGCGTGTGTGTGGATGTGCACATGTATGCATGCATAGGCATATTCTGTTTTCTATCCTTATCATTCTCTTTCTGCTACGTGTTCCTCTTGTCCTTCTCTTTGGGTGTCTGATTCACTCTCTGTCTTTGATGAAGTGTGTATGGTGTACAGACAGAGTTGTGTGTGTAGGTATCTCTGTCTTGATGAAGTGTGTATGGTGTACAGACAGAGTTGTGTGTGTAGGTATCTCTGTCTTTGATGAAGTGTGTATGGTGCACAGAGTCGTGTGTGTAGATATCTCTTGTCTTTGATGAAGTGTGTATGGTGTGCAGAGTCATGTGTGTAGGTATCTCTGTTGTTGATGAGGTGTGTATGGTGTACAGACAGAGTCATGTGTGTAGGTATCTCTGTCGTTGATGAAGTGTGTATGGTGTACAGACAGAGTTGTGTGTGCAGGTATCTCTGTATTTGATGAAGTGTGGTATGGTGTACAGATAGAGTTGTGTGTGTAGGTATCTCTGTCTTTGATGAAGTGTGTATGGTGCACAGAGTCATGTGTGTAGGTATCTCTGTCTTTGATGAAGTGTGTATGGTGTACAGACAGAGTTGTGTGTGTAGGTATCTCTTTGTTGATGAAGTGTGTATGGTGTGCAGAGTCATGTGTGTAGGTATCTCTGTTGTTGATGAAGTGTGTATGATGTACAGACAGAGTTGTGTGTGTGGGTATCTCTGTCTTTGATGAAGTGTGTATGGTGTACAGAAGAGTCATGTGTTGTAGGTATCTCTGTTGTTGATGAAGTGTGTATGGTGTACAGAAGAGTCATGTGTGTAGGTATCTCTGTCTTTGATGAAGTGTGTTGGTTGGAACAGAGTTGTGTGTGTAGGTATCTCTGTCGTTGATGAAGTGTGTATGGTGTACAGAAGAGTCATGTGTGTAGGTATCTCTGTTTTGATGAAGTGTGTATGGTGTACAGACAGATTGTGTGTGTAGGTATCTCTGTCTTTGATGAAGTGTGTATGGTGTACAGACAGAATGTGTGTTGTAGGTATCTCTGTTGTTGATGAAGTGTGTATGGTGTACAGACAGAGTGTGTGTGTAGGTATCTCTGACTTTGATGAAGTGTGTATGGTGTACAGACAGAGTTGTGTGTGTAGGTATCTCTGTCTTTGATGAAGTGTGTATGGTGTACAGACAGAGTTGTGTGTGTAGTATCTCTGTCTTTGATGAAGTGTGTATGGTGTACAGACAGAGTTGTGTGTGTAGGTATCTCTGTCGTTGATGAAGTGTGTATGGTGACAGACAGAGTCATGTGTGTAGGTATCTCTGTTGTTGATGAAGTGTGTATGTGTACAGATGATAGTGTGTAGGTATCTCTGTTTTATGAGTGTGTAGGTGTACAGAAGAGTTGTGTGTAGGTATCTTGTTGTTGATGAAGTGTGTATGGTGTACAGCAGAGTTGTGTGTGTAGGTATCTCTGTCTTGATGAGTGTGTATGGTTGTACAGACAGAGTCATGTGTGTAGTATCTCTGTTTTGATAAGTGTGTATGGTGTACAGAAAGAGTTATGTGTGTAGGTATCTCTGTCTTTGATGAAGTGTGATGGTGTTACAGACAGAGTCATGTGTGTAGGTATCTCTGTTGTTGATGAAGTGTGTATGGTGTACAGACAGAGTCATGTGTGTAGGTATCTCTGTTGTTGATGAAGTGTGTATGGTGTACAGACAGAGTTGTGTGTGTAGGTATCTCTGTCTTTGATGAAGTGTGTATGGTGCACACAGAGTTCTGTGTGTAGGTATCTCTGTTGTTGATGAAGTGTGTATGGTGTACAGATAGAGTCTGTGTGTGTAGGTATCTCTTGTTGATGAAGTGTGTATGGTGTACAGAAAGAGTTGTGTGTGTAGGTATCTTTGTCTTTGATAAGTGTGTATGGTGTACAGACAGAGTGTGTGTGTAGGTATCTCTGTGTTGATGAAGTGTGTATGGTGTACAGAGTCATGTGTGTAGGTATCTCTGTTGTTGATGATAGTGTGTATGGTGTACAGAAAGAGTTGTGTGTGAAAGGTATGTCTGTCTTTGATGAAGTGTGTATGGTGTAGACAGAGTCATGTGTGTAGGTATCTCTGTGTTGATGAAGTGTGTATGGTGTACAGACAGAGTTGTGTGTAGGTATCTCTGTCGTTGATGAAGTGTGTATGGTGTACAGACAGAGTTGTGGTGTAGGTATCTCTGTGTTGATGAAGTGTGTATGGTGTACAGACGGTTGTGTGTGTAGGTATCTCTGTTGTTGATGAAGTGTGTATGGTGTACAGCAGAGTATGTGTGGTAGGTATCTCTGTCTGTTGATGAAGTGTGTATGGTGTACAGACAGAGTTGTGTGTGTAGGTATCTCTGTTGTTGATGAAGTGTGTATGGTGTACAGACAGAGTCATGTGTGTAGGTATCTCTGTTGTTGATGAAGTGTGTATGGTGTAGCAGAGTCTGTTGTGGTAGGTATCTCGGTTGTTGATGAAGTGTGTATGGTGTACAGACAGATTGTGTGTGTAAGTATGTCTGTTGTTGATGAAGTGTGTATGGTGTGCAGAGTCATGTGTGTAGGTATCTCTGTTGTTGATGAAGTGTGTATGGTGTACAGACAGAGTTGTGTGTGTAGGTATCTCTGTTGTTGATGAAGTGTGTATGGTGTGCAGAGTCATGTGTGTAGGTATCTCTGTTGTTGATGAAATGTGTATGGTGTACAGAGTTGTGTGTGTAGGTATCTCTGTTGTTGATGAAGTGTGTATGGTGTGCAGAGTCATGTGTGTAGGTATCTCTGTTGTTGATGAAGTGTGTATGGTGTACAGACAGAGTTGTGTGTGTAGGTATCTCTGTTGTTGATGAAGTGTGTATGGTGTACAGACAGAGTCATGTGTGTAGGTATCTCTGTTGTTGATGAAGTGTGTATGGTGTACAGACAGAGTTGTGTGTGTAGGTATATCTGTTGTTGATGAAGTGTGTATGGTGTACAGACAGAATTGTGTGTGTAGGTATCTCTGTTGTTGATGAAGTGTGTATGGTGTACAGACAGAGTCATGTGTGTAGGTATCTCTGTTGTTGATGAAGTGTGTATGGTGTACAGACAGAGTTGTGTGTGTAGGTATCTCTGTTGTTGATGAAGTGTGTATGGTGTACAGAGTCATGTGTGTAGGTATCTCTGTCTTTGATGAAGTGTGTATGGTGTGCAGAAAGAGTCGTGTGTGTAGGTATCTCTGTCTTTGATGAAGTGTGTATGGTGTGCAGAGTCGTGTGTGTAGGTATCTCTGTTGTTGATGAAGTGTGTATGGTGTACAGACAGAGTTGTGTTTGTAGGTATCTCTGTTGTTGATGAAGTGTGTATGGTTTGGAGACAGAGTCATGTGTGTAGGTATCTCTGTCGTTGATGAAGTGTGTATGGTGCACAGAGTCATGTGTGTAGGTATCTCTGTTGTTGATGAAGTGTGTATGGTGTACAGACAGAGTTGTGTGTGTAGGTATCTCTGTCGTTGTTGAAGTATGTATGGTGTACAGACAGAGTTGTGTGTGTAGGTATCTCTGTCGTTGATGAAGTGTGTATGGTGTGGAGACAAGAGTTGTGTGTGTAGGTATCTCTGTCGTTGATGAAGTGTGTATGGTGTGGAGACAGAGTTGTGTGTGTAGGTATCTCTGTCGTTGATGAAGTGTGTATGGTGTACAGACAGAGTCATGTGTGTAGGTATCTCTGTCGTTGATGAAGTGTGTATGGTGTGGAGACAGAGTCATGTGTGTAGGTATCTCTGTCGTTGATGAAGTGTGTATGGTGTACAGACAGAGTCATGTGTGTAGGTATCTGTTTCTCCTTGGCAGTGCTGTTTGCACAGGAATGTGTGTGTGCAGATAAATGAATTCCGATTCTCTTTCAGTGTACACAGGTGTTGTTGACAGATTAGAGTGATATTGATGTGTGCATGTGTTAGTGTTTAGATATAGTTTGGATGTGTAGGTAGTGTGTGAACTAGTTTCCAGATGTGCGATTATATTGAAACATGCCAGAATATTTTTTTGTGTGTATGGGATTTTTTGTGTGTAACATCGGATGGAAGCTTAAGGGAGATAAGAAAAGAGAGGAGAGAAAAAAAGACAAATGTTTGTAACAATGTAAACAGCTAAAAGCAGTGCATTTCATTTTGCTGCATTAGAGTAGTACCTTTAACCAATGACCATGTCCTTTATTTCTGTGTCAAATGTTGCAGGCTCTGATTAATCGCTTCTTTGACTTCGAGACTTTTGATGTGGATGAGTATGAACATTATGAGGTGAGTTGCCGGTTTCTTTGTTGTGTCTTGAATTGAAGAACAGTATGGTTTTATTGTGCCTTGGGAGGAAGGATGTTTTAAAATCATTTTTGTCATGCTGTTGTATGTTCTGTGTCTTCTATATGACATTTCATTACTCCCAACATGCAGCTTATTCCAGCCACCCCATGTGTGGTAGCCACCGGTCATTCAGTCACAGTTCACAAGGAGCAGTCAGTGTCAGCTTATTCCAGCCACCCCTTGTGTGGTAGCCACCGGTCATTCAGTCACAGTTCACAAGGAGCAGTGGGCATCAGCTTATTCCAGCCACTCCTTGTGTGGTAGCCACCGGTCATTCAGTCACAGTTCACAAGGAGCAGTGGGCATCAGCTTATTCCAGCCACTCCTTGTGTGGTAGCCACCGGTCATTCAGTCACAGTTC
>JAFLJL010000030.1:0-12500 GCA_018398815.1 Conus ventricosus | reverse complement strand
GCCTCCACACCTTTTGTTCATTACAACTGATAAGAATGCCGGCTTTTTTGCTGGTTTTTGTTTTTTTGTTTTTTGCTGTGGTCTGGCAATTATTTGTGAAAGAGTGGACACCAATTAATGATGAAAGAGTGGACACCAATTGGACACCAATTAATGATGAAAGAGTGGACACCAATTAATGATTAAAGAGTGGACACCAATTAATGGTGAAAGAGTGGATTCCAACAATTAATGGTGAAAGAGTGGACACCAACAATTAATGGTGAAAGAGTGGACACCAGCAATTAATGGTGAAAGAGTGGACACCAACAATTAATGATGAAAGAGTGGACACCAATTAATGGTGAAAGAGTGGACACCAACAATTAATGGTGAAAGAGTGGACACCAACAATTAATGGTGAAAGAGTGGACACCAATTAATGGTGAAAAGAGTGGACACCAACAATTAATGGTGAAAGAGTGGACACCAATTAATGGTGAAAGAGTGGACACCAATTAATGGTGAAAGAGTGGACACCAATTAATGATGAAAGAGTGGACACCAATGAATGATGAAAGAGTGGACACCAATTAATGGTGAAAGAGTGGACACCAACAATTAATGGTGAAAGAGTGGACACCAACAATTAATGGTGAAAGAGTGGACACCAACAATTAATGGTGAAAGAGTGGACACAAATTAATGGTGAAAAGAGTGGACACCAACAATTAATGGTGAAAAGAGTGGACACCAATTAATGGTGAAAGAGTGGACACCAATCAATGGTGAAAGAGTGGACACCAATTAATGATGAAAGAGTGGACACCAATTAATGATGAAAGAGTGGACACCAACAATTAATGGTGAAAGAGTGGACACCAACAATTAATGGTGAAAGAGTGGACACCAATTAATGGTGAAAGAGTGGACACCAACAATTAATGGTGAAAGAGTGGACACCAACAATTAATGGTGAAAGAGTGGACACCAACAATTAATGATGAAAGAGTGGACACCAACAATTAATGATGAAAGAGTGGACACCAATTAATGGTGAAAGAGTGGACACCAATTAATGGTGAAAGAGTGGACACCAATTAATGGTGAAAGAGTGGACACCAATTAATGGTGAAAGAGTGGACACCAACAATTAATGGTGAAAGAGTGGACACCAACAATTAATGGTGAAAGAGTGGACACCAACAATTAATGATGAAAGAGTGGACACCAATTAATGGTGAAAGAGTGGACACCAATTAATGGTGAAAGAGTGGACACCAACAATTAATGGTGAAAGAGTGGACACCAACAATTAATGGTGAAAGAGTGGACACCAATTAATGGTGAAAGAGTGGACACCAACAATTAATGGTGAAAGAGTGGACACCAACAATTAATGGTGAAAGAGTGGACACCAACTATCCACTCTGCTGGGTTTGGCCATGTCTTTTTAATTTTTAAAAAAATGAATATAGTAACGGACTATTTTGTTTCAATTCACTTATGTATCGTCAAATCTGAGGATGAATAACTAAGTGGAATGGTGGGACTGTCAGCTGGGTGTTGTTTACACCTTCGTGAGGATGTCAGTTGATTTGTTGTTTACACCTTCGTGAGGATGTCAGTTGATTTGTTGTTTACACCTTCGTGAGGATGTCAGTTGATTTGTTGTTTACACCTTCGTGAGGATGTCAGTTGATTTGTTGTTTACACCTTCGTGGGGATGTCAGTTGATTAGCTGTTACATTGTTGACTGTCAGCTGGGTGTAGTTTACACCTTTGTGAGGATGTCAGTTGATTTGTTGTTTACACCTTCGTGAGGATGTCAGTTGATTTGTTGTTTACACCTTCGTGAGGATGTCAGTTGATTTGTTGTTTACACCTTCGTGAGGATGTCAGTTGATTAACTGTCAGCTGGGTGTAGTTTACACCTTTGTGAGGATGTCAGTTGATTTGTTGTTTACACCTTTGTGAGGATGTCAGTTGACTAGCTGTTACATTGTTGACTGTCAGCTGGGTGTAGTTTACACCTTTGTGAGGATGTCAGTTGATTAGCTGTTACATTGTTGACTGTCAGCTGGGTGTAGTTTACACCTTTGTGAGGATGTCAGTTGATTAGCTGCTACATTGTTGAAAATACCTGTTTCTGTCTGTTGTTGGTTGGTTTTTTTTGTTTTGTTTTTTAAAGAGTTTTTTGTTTGTTTGTTTTGACAGATATATTTCATTGAAAAATGTGGGCATGGCCCAGATCATTTTTGTTTTCTGTGTGGGGATAACATTTCAAGGGTCCTGTATAGTCAGTTGCACTATCATGAAGCTGATTTTCAAATTGCTTGGCCAGGTGAACTGCAGTATAACTAATTTTTCAGTTGAAAACTTAGGTATTTTTGGTGGGGGTGGTGGTTAATGGGAGGCTCCACTGGCAGTTTTTGCATTTTGTTCCAGGGTATCCCTTGCATGCGCCAGAGTCCTACTTCCCCTACTTCCGCAAACACAGGGTCACGGCCATTGTACGCCTCAACAAGAAGATCTACGATGCCCGGCGTTTCAGAGATGCGGGCTTTGATCACTACGACCTGTTCTTCACTGACGGGAGTGTGCCCAGTGACACCATCGTGCGGCAGTTCCTGGAGCTGAGTGAGAACACAGATGGCGCTGTGGCAGTGCACTGCAAGGGTACGTGTCTGTGTGTGTCTGTCTGCATGTGTGTGTGTCTGCAGGTGTGTGTGTCTGTCTGCATCTGTGTGTATGCATGTGTGTGTGTGTGTCTGCATGTGTGTGTGTATGCACGTGTGTGTGTGTGTCTGCATGTGTGTGTGTCTGCATGTGTGTGTGTGTCTGCAGGTGTGTGTATGTGTCTGCATGTGTGTGTGTCTGCATGTGTGTGTGTCTGTCTGCATGTGTGTGTGTCTGCAGGTGTGTGTGTGTGTCTGCATGTGTGTGTGTCTGCATGTGTGTGTGTGTGTGTGTCTGCATGTGTGTGCGTCTGCATGTGTGTGTGTCTGTCTGCATGTGTGTGTTCTGCATGTGTGGTGTGTGTCTGCATGTGTGTGTGTCTGCATGGTGTGTGTCTGCATGTGTGTGTGTGTGTCTGCATGTGTGTGTGTGTGTCTGCATGTGTGTGTCTGCAGTGTGTGTGTGTCTGCATGTGTGTGTGTGTCTGCATGTGTGTGTGTCTGCAGTGTGTGTGTGTGTCTGCATGTGTGTGTGTGTCTGCATGTGTGTGTGTGTCTGCATGTGTGTGTGTCTGCAGGTGTGTGTGTTGATGGTGTCTGCATGTGTGTGTGTGTGTCTGCAGGTGTGTGTGTCTGCATGTGGTGTGTTGATGTGTGTGTCTGCAGTGTGTGTGTGTGTCTGCAGGTGTGTGTGTCGGTGTGTGTGCTGCATGTGTGTGTGGTCTGCATGTGTGTGTGTCTGCACGTGTGTGTGTGTCTGCAGTGTGTGTGTGTGTCTGCATGTGTTGTGTGGTCTGCATTGTGTGTGTGTGTTGTCTGCATGTGTGTGTGTCTGCATGTGTGTGTGTGTCTGCATGTGTGTGTGTCTGCATGGGGTGTGTGTGTCTGCATTGTGTGTGTGTCTGCATGTGTGTGGGGTCTGCATGTGTGTGTGTGTGTCTGCATGTGTGTGTGTCTGCATTGTGGTGTCTGCATGGTGTGTGTCTGCATGTGTGTGTGTGTGTCTGTGTGTGTGTGTGTGTGTCTGCATGGTGTGTGTGTCTGCATGTGTGGTTGTGTGTGTGTGTGTCTGCATGTGTGGTGTGTGTGTGTGTGCTGACGTGTGTGTGTGCTGGACTTGTGTGTGTGTGGTGCATGTGTGTGTGCCTGCACGTGTGTGTGTCTGCATGTGTGTGTGTCTGCATGTGTGGGAGAGAAATGTCTGCATGTGTGGAGAGAAATGTCTGCATGTGTGGGAGAGAAGTGTCTGGATGTGTGGGAGAGAAATGTCTGGATGTGTGGGAGAAATGTCTGTATGTGTGGAGAGAAATGTCTGGATGTGTGGGGAGAGAAATGTCTGGATGTGTGGGAGAAATGTCTGTATGTGTGGGAGAGAAATGTCTGGATGTGTGAGAGAAATGTCTGCATGTGTGAGAGAGAAATGTCTGGATGTGTGGGAGAGAAATGTCTGGATGTGTGGGAGAGAAATGTCTGGATGTGTGAGAGAGAAATGTCTGTATGTGTGGGAGAGAAATGTCTGGATGTGTGGGAGAAATGTCTGCATGTGTGAGAGAGAAATGTCTGGATGTGTGGGAGAGAAATGTCTGCATGTGTGGGAGAAATGTCTGGATGTGTGAGAGAGAAATGTCTGGATGTGTGGGAGAGAAATGTCTGGATGTGTGAGAGAGAAATGTCTGGATGTGTGAGAGAGAAATGTCTGGATGTGTGGGAGAGAAATGTCTGGATGTGTGAGAGAGAAATGTCTGGATGTGTGGGAGAGAAATGTCTGGATGTGTGGGAGAGAAATGTCTGCATGTGTGGGAGAAATGTCTGGATGTGTGAGAGAGAAATGTCTGGATGTGTGGGAGAGAAATGTCTGGATGTGTGAGAGAGAAATGTCTGGATGTGTGGGAGATAAATGTCTGGATGTGTGAGAGAGAAATGTCTGGATGTGTGAGAGAGAAATGTCTGGATGTGTGAGAGAGAAATGTCTGGATGTGTGGGAGAGAAATGTCTGGATGTGTGAGAGAGAAATGTCTGGATGTGTGGGAGAGAAATGTCTGGATGTGTGAGAGAGAAATGTCTGTATGTGTGGGAGAGAAATGTCTGCATGTGTGGGAGAGAAATGTCTGGATGTGTGAGAGAGAAATGTCTGAATGTGTGGGAGAGAAATGTCTGGATGTGTGAGAGACAAATGCCGTTTATGAACGATTACAGTGTTTTCCTTGTAAGAGTGGGGGTTTTATGTGATTACAAAGAACACAAAAAAATTCTCTTCTCCTGCACTTTTCGATCATGTAGATTCTTCAGCTTGCAAGAAGTGTCAAAAAAAAGTGTAAAACTTGCTGTGCCAGAAACACATATAAGCTGTGTGTCCGTTGTAACCATAAAAATGTTCATTTATGTTTCACATTGTGTGAGGCGGCCTGCCAGCAGCACATGAAAGGATGCATATTGATGTGCGTTTGTAGGAGTCGTGATGTGCGTGTACATGATGTCATTCTATGTTCCCTTTCAGCTGGCTAGGGGCCTGCTACATGATGTCATCATATGTTCCCTTTCAGCTGGCTTGGGTCACACTGGGACCCTGATCACCTGCTAATATGATGTCATTGTATGTTCCCTTTCAGCTGGCTTGGGACGCACTGGGACCCTGATCGCCTGCTACATGATGAAGCATTACAAGTTCACCGCGGCCGAGTGCATCGCATGGTGTCGCATCTGTCGGCCGGGGTCGGTCATTGGTCCTCAGCAGAACTTCCTCGAAGAGTGAGTATTTGCAGTGAAAAACAATGATTTGGTAAGCCTGAAAATGGCTGCTTGGGTCACACTGGGACCCTGATCACCTGCTAATATGATGTTTGGGGGGGTCAAACTGGACAATATTCCATCTCTCAGTTTAGACACCTTCCATTTTTCGTGATGTTGGGAAGTCTGGATTCGTTCCTTTGTAGAGAACCTGCTGATGAAAATGGGTGCCTAAGAAGTGGGAGATCTTAGATTCCTCTTCTGCATAAATGATCAGCATTATGTATATTCTTCCACCCCTGTGGATGAGAGAACACGATGACACCAATTTGTTGTTTGTTTGGGAAGCCGAATTATGTTTTCTGGGGCAGTGAATGCTGTGCGTGTTCTTGTTCTCATATCCTGCAATCATCTGAGGTGCATAACTAATCTTTTAACATCAGTGGTTCATCCTCTGTGTGCTTATAAATACAAAGATAAAGTCGTAGCAGCCCTGAAAATATCAGCTTTTGTACCAAAGAGGTGACACTGGATGCAAACTAGTCCATTTAGAAATTGGAAATGAAATGAGGCAGGGAACAGTAAACAATAAACAGTAAACAAGTGGGGTAACTTTTGCTCCCATAAGAAAACCTAACACAGAGTAACTTTTATTCAAGACTGGCACAGCCTTTTAAACTTGAATAAAGTTAGACAAATACATAGACGAACAATCTAATAGTGGGGGAAAAAAACAAGCGCAGGCCAACAACTCAGCTGTCTTTATAGTAATGACTTGTCAAAGATTTGGACTTAAGGAGGGGCGTTTATTGTTTACTGTTCCCTGCCTCATTTCATTTCCAATTTCGTTTTGATTAAATCGAGGTTAATTGTATTTGTTTCTGTCCGTCTGTGTGTTTGTCTTTTGATCTCCCTTGCATCCTTAGGTGGATCCTCAAGCGTAGGCTCAAAGATTGTCCCCTACATTTTATACTGTTTGCACAATGTCTTTAGTTTTTCAGCAAAGATTGTCCCTACATTTTATATTACTTGCATAATGTCTTTAGTTTTTCAGCAACTTTTTTCCTCCCCACACTTTCGTTTGGTTTCCTTTACTACCCTTCACTGGCTTGCTTTGGGGGTGCTATTGGATTCTTTTTTGCACCTTTGGTGGTGACAACACCACAGTATTATGGACTGTGGTGTGTCTCTATTTGACGCCAGGAGCGCAGACACAACCAGCCTTGTCTTCCTGATGAGTTCCGATCCAGCGGACGAAAGGCCTCGGAGCAGGCAATACAAATATATCTGCCTTCAAAAGGGATTGCGATGGTTCCCTTATGCAGCTAGAGAAGAGTTTTTCATATCTGTAATATATTTTCTTAATTTCATGTTCCCAGTTTCTCCATCTTCCCGCCCCCCCACCCCCACCTCCTCCTTAAGTCCAAATCTTTGACAAGTCATTACTATGAAGACAGTTGAATTGTTGGCCTGCGCTTGTTTTTTCCCCTACTATTAGATTGTTCGTCTATGTATTTGTCTGACTTTATTATTCAAGTTTAAAAGGCTGTGCCAGTCTTGAATAAAAGTTACTCTGTGTTAGGTTTTCTTATGGGAGCAAAAGTTACCCCACTTGTTTACTGTTTATAGTCCATTTAGGTTACTGGATGCAAACTGGTCCATTTAGGCTACTGGATGCAAACTGGTCCATTTAGGCTACTGGATGCAAACTGGTCCATTTAGGCTACGGATGCAAACTAGTCCATTTAGGCTACTGGATGCAGACTAGTCCATTTAGGCTACTGGATGCAGACTAGTCCATTTAGGCTACTGGAAGCAAACTGGTCCATTTAGGTTACTGGATGCAAACTAGTCCATTTAGGCTACTGGATGCAAACTGGTCCATTTAGGTTACTGGATGCAAACTGGTCCATTTAGGCTACTGGATGCAAACTGGTCCATTTAGGCTACTGGATGCAAACTGGTCCATTTAGGCTACTGGATGCAAACTAGTCCATTTAGGTTACTGGATGCAAACTAGTCCATTTAGGCTACTGGATGCAAACTAGTCCATTTAGGCTACTGGATGCAAACTGGTCCATTTAGGCTACTGGATGCAAACTGGTCCATTTAGGCTACTGGATGCAAACTAGTCCATTTAGGCTACTGGATGCAAACTAGTCCATTTAGGCTACTGGATGCAAACTGGTCCATTTAGGCTACTGGATGCAAACTAGTCCATTTAGGTTACTGGATGCAAACTGGTCCATTTAGGCTACTGGATGCAAACTAGTCCATTTAGGCTACTGGATGCAAACTAGTCCATTTAGGCTACTGGATGCAAACTGGTCCATTTAGGCTACTGGATGCAAACTAGTCCATTTAGGCTACTGGATGCAAACTAGTCCATTTAGGCTACTGGATGCAAACTAGTCCATTTAGGCTACTGGATGCAAACTAGTCCATTTAGGCTACTGGATGCAAACTAGTCCATTTAGGCTACTGGATGCAAACTGGTCCATTTAGGCTACTGGATGCAAACTAGTCCCATTTAGGCTACTGGATGCAAACTAGTCCCATTTAGGCTACTGGATGCAAACTAGTCCATTTAGGCTACTGGATGCAAACTAGTCCCATTTAGGCTGCGCCACATCTCCTGATTCATGAGACCATGGTGCACATTTAGGAGATGAAAACAAATATCCACCTGTAACCCACCTTTAGGATTCAGTCTATGGACCTCTTGTACTGCAGGGGTGGAAGTCTTCAATCCTTATTCAGTCTATGGACCTCGTGCACTGCAGGTTGGAAGTCTTCAATCCTTATTCAGTCTATGGACCTCTTGTACTGCAGGGGTAGAAGTCTTCAGTCCTTATTCAGTCTGTGGACCTCTTGTACTGCAGGGGTGGAAGTCTTCAATCCTTATTCAGTCTATGGACCTCGTGTACTGCAGGGGTGGAAGTCTGAAAACCTTATGAAGCAGTTGACAGTTGTCCCAGATGGAATTGTGCGGAAACCTTTCCTCCCACCTCCATTTACAGGACTGTGTGTTAGCTGTTTTGAATGAGACATGAACTGGTGTCTGGTTACAGGACTGTGTGTTAGCTGTTTTGAATGAGACATGAACTGGTGTCTGGTTACAGGACTGTGTGTTAGCTGTTTTGAATGAGACATGAACTGGTGTCTGGTTACAGGACTGTGTGTTAGCTGTTTTGAATGAGACATGAACTGGTGTCTGGTGCAATGTTTGCTCTGAGCATCTGTTGTACAAAATGAGAAAAGACTACAAAGGATGTTGCCTCCCATGCAATGTTCTGTTGACAGCACACTTTGATGAAAAAAGGAGTTCAGAGATATGCATGTGCATGTGCATGCACACATGCGCTTGCAAATTTACATGGAGAGAGAGCAGCATATGCATGTGCATGTATATGCATGCGCATGCACAAAACCCACAGACAGACGTGCGCATGCACACATGTGTGCACGCGCCCTCAGTGTCAGTTGATTAGAGTGAATGACGATGTGTATGTTTGTTAGTTTACTAGGTGCATTTAACTCGCCTGCTTATTTTCTGATTGTAATGAAAATGTGTCACTGCCTGTGTTCTGCCTGCCTGTACACGTGGCCTTTGTGGCCAATGTCACTGCCTGTGTTCTGCCTGCCTGTACACGTGGCCTTTGTGGCCAATGTCAGTGTGTGTGTTCTGCCTGCCTGTACATGTGGCCTTTGTGGCCAATGTCAATGCGTGTGTTCTGCTTGCCTGTACATGTGGCCTTTGTGGCCAATGTCACTGCCTGTGTTCTGCCTGCCTGTACACGTGGCCTTTGTGGCCAATGTCAATGCGTGTGTTCTGCCTGCCTGTACATCATGTGGCCTTTGTGGCCAATGTCACTGCCTGTGTTCTGCCTGCCTGTACATGTGGCCTTTGTGGCCAATGTCACTGCCTGTGTTCTGCCTGCCTGTACACATGGCCTTTGTGGCCAATGTCAATGCGTGTGTTCTGCCTGCCTGTACACGTGGCCTTTGTGGCCAATGTCAATGCGTGTGTTCTGCCTGCCTGTACATGTGGCCTTTGTGGCCAATGTCAATGCGTGTGTTCTGCCACATTTTTACACACTCTGTTGCATATGATAAAAGAATGAGATGATGTGAGTGTAAATACACTAGTGTTTTTGTGTGTACGATTGTGTCTAAGTTGCCCATGTTCAGAAATTTCACCGTGCATTATCCGCACATGTAGAGAATCATTGTCATGTTAGGTTTCCAAACACTTGTGTTGATAGTGGATATTTTTCATTCAGGTACTACAGAAAGGTAAAGCGGCAGTCAAGAAAATATGTCAAACCTTTCCTTGAGTTCCAAGAAAGCCGTATAGAAGATTGTATAAGAAAGTAAGTTGTTGCATGAGTTTTACAAAGTCAGTCAGTTATCAAATGGGAAAAAGAAATGTGTAATGTACGTTTTAATCCGTACAAGTGTTTCTTGTTTTTTTTGTTTTTTACCCCCCTTTTATGAATTTCTAGGAGGCAATGCATGTAATCTGCCTGTACCTGTAGTATGTTTTTGTGTATTGGTGTGTGGTGTGTGTGTGTGTGTGTGTGTGTGTGTGTGTGTGTGTGTGTGTGTGATATTGACAGCAACACCAGAAAAGGTGTGGCACAAAATCTTATCTATTCTAGTTGTCTCACTTTGAACTTTGTGTGCCAGGTGTTGCCCTCAAGGGAAATCATGTTTATAAGGATGATGTCTCACTCTTTATACTCAGCAGATTTTTGTTTTGTCATTTCATATCTGAATTGTAAACTTGACTAAAAAAAATTTGCAGAAGCACAATGATATTGAAAACAGTTGTTGTAAACTCTTCCCAGTTCTTCTGGCATGATAGTTATGTACAGTCAGTCCACACAGTACGGGTATTAAGAAATAAATCTGTATATCCCAATACTGGCGTTAAGAAATGAAGTTTTAGAATCATGCATCAGATTGTTACAAACTGGATGCCAATGTAAGAAAGCTGATCATTGATATTGCGGATCTTGACAGACCATCTTTGTTACCAGTATCTCTGTGGCAATGACATCTGTAAAGAACTGTGATAATTTTTACTCATCCTGTTAATTTACTCGATGCTGGACACAGAAATTTGCTCATTTGATAAAAAAAAAGGAAGCATGTTAAAGTGCTCGCAATTAGGAGAATGTTTTAACAGAAGAAAAAGATGGCTTCAGTCAGAAACGCAGAAATTATTACCACAGTACACTAGTTGCTGATTTTACTCAGACGTTGGTTGATGGTGTACTCCTTGTGAAATGGTCTGCATGTTTTTAGGTATTTAACAAGTTCATAACTTTCTAACAGCATGCAGTGTATCTCCCCAGTACATGGATTTTTATCTTCAGTAAAGGATTTGATGCATGCAAACAAATAATCAACGTGCCTTTTTTTGCTAACTTGTGATGTTTTGAAGCATGAAAAGACAGGAAGATAGAAACCAGGAAGCCAACATAAATGGCTGCAGAACAGCCAGTGTATTTTGAAGTTCAGGTAGTAGTTGATATCAATTATACTGTCAGCTCCTCTCTCTCTCTCTCTCTCTCTCTCTCTCTCTCTCTCTCTCTCTTTGAAATGAAGATTTGTAAATTACTCATTATTTGCATTATTTTAGTTATTGTGGAACTGCATGGCTTGTTTATCATGAGACTGGTGTGTTTTCCTAAGTAAGATAAGATTAAAAAAAACAAAACTTTCATGAAAGATTGCTCTTTTTAAGGTTAAATTGATAACACATTATCAGCAGAGATATACGGTCGAACAGGTTATATATTTTTTGTCCCAAATCCTCCATTTTTCTTCAAAAATATGCAATGCAGTAACCCCATTTTTAGAACAGTGGGCATAATGTGATTTTGCCAGTGTTTATATGTGTTTACAAGTATGTTCCAGAAAAAAAGCAGTTTATGTAATGCTCTTTATTTGAAGCATTCTCCAAAATTGTGAAGAAAATCTGTAAGAGAACTTGGCACATCAAGTAATGTGCAAAGAACCATCAGTGTGGACACCAGGACTTGGCACATCAGGTAATGTGCAAAGAACCATCAGTGTGGACACCAGGACTTGGCACATCAGGTAATGTGCAAAGAACCATCAGTGTGGACACCAGGACTTGGCACATCAGGTAATGTGCAAAGAACCATCAGTGTGGACACCAGGACTTGGCACATCAGGTAATGTGCAAAGAACCATCAGTGTGGACACCAGGACTTGGCACATCAGGTAATGTGCAAAGAACCATCAGTGTGGACACCAGGACTTGGCACATCAGGTAATGTGCAAAGAACCATCAGTGTGGACACCAGGACTTGGCACATCAGGTAATGTGCAAAGAACCATCAGTGTGGACACCAGGACTTGGCACATCAGGTAATGTGCAAAGAACCATCAGTGTGGACACCAGCTGGATCAGGCTCCAAAGGATGCTGTCTTTGTGATTCTCTGGGTGAACAGTGGAGGAAGAAACGAGGGGAAACAGTATTTGACCTTCAGTGTGTCATTTTAAAAACAGTGTAAGAAACCATGGAAACTTAACGTGCAAAGTTAAATGAAATTTTAGAGAGCAGGAACAAGAGTTTTCTTGGGTTTGGGGAACTATTTCCTTTGAGCTTTAATTTAGCATTATAGTGCCTTGTATGCTGGTGTGCATTACTGGGATTGCTTTGGGCTTTAATTTAGCATTATTGTGCCTTGTATTTGTGCTGTAATTTAGCATTATTGTGCCTTGTATTTGTGCTGTAATTTAGCATTATTGTGCCTTGTATTTGTGCTGTAATTGAGCATTATTGTGCCTTGTACTTGTGCTGTAATTGAGCATTATTGTGCCTTGTACTTGTGCTGTAATTGAGCATTATTGTGCCTTGTATTTGTGCTGTAATTGAGCATTATTGTGCCTTGTATTTGTGCTGTAATTGAGCATTATTGTGCCTTGTACTTGTGCTGTAATTTAGCATTATTGTGCCTTGTACTTGTGCTGTAATTGAGCATTATTGTGCCTTGTATTCTGGTGTGGATTACTGGATGTATTTTTCAGCTTGCTATTTGGCCTGATATGATTTGTAATTACTCTTGTCAGTGCTTTGG
>JAFLJL010000029.1:0-12800 GCA_018398815.1 Conus ventricosus | reverse complement strand
CTCTAACTGGTCTTGACTTCATTTCCTCTTCGTTAAGAGAACAAGCTTTCCCCTCTGGAACATGGAAATGAGAGAACGCATTTTGATAAGTATGGTTAGGTTTCACCAACCGGAATACCTCAGTACTGTCATTAATTATGATCTCAGGCGCCCCACAGCTCTGCCAAATCACTGCCTTGGAAACCCAACTTCTGCAAGGAACAAACAGACCTACCGCCTGCCTACCCCTCCACCCACACACACTACAAATCAGCAGGACTGGGGTTTGCCACCTGGCGCATAGCAGATCATTATACAGTTTTTTCAGACCAAATCCATGATTGTTTTCAGGCGCGACTAAACCCTATAAGACCTACCTCTGAAACCCCACGCTTAAACACGATCGCCCCCACAACGTAAGTCACCCAGAACCTGCCCTTGTTTGAAACCCACCTGCAAAATCGTCCTGTCCTTAAAGCCAGACACCGTCCTTCATGATCTCAAACGCTCGGTCAAATCAAACGTACATCCTTCTTCTGTCAGAGCCGCAACATAGTGTATGCTATCCACTGTGACTTGTAGGGTGGGGATAGAGGTAGGGGGGAGACATCGTGTACACTTGATGAGTGTATATGTGAACACCTGGACAACACCACCCCCAACCCAGCCCTCTGCTCTTTCAACCATTTCCACCACAACATCAATCAAGTCAAAGTCCCGGTTTTATGGCGACCACAGTTTAACAGCTTTGAAAGCTCCATGAAGGAATCCTATTTTAAAGTCCAAACTGGGGACCTCTGCCCACTTAGAATCAACATCCCAAACTAGCATGCACCCCCCCCCCCCCCCCCCCCCCCCCCCCCCCCCCCCCCCCCCCCCCCCCCTGCAATGACCCCCAACACTCTCCACAGACACACTATCACACCACTCATTCTTTACCTCCTACATGTCTTACAGGCTCTTCACAGACCACTATCACACCACTCATTCTTTACCTCCCACATGTCTTACGCACTCTCCACAGACACACTATCACCCACTCATTCTTTACCCCTACATGTCTTTACAGCACTCTCCACAGACACACTATCACACCACTCATTCTTTACCTCCTACATGTTTACAGTACTCTTCACAGACACACTATCACACCACTCATTCTTTACCTCCTACATGTCTTACAGGGCTCTTCACAGACACACTATCACACCACTCATTCTTTACCCCCCTACATGTCTTACAGGACTCTTCACAGGGCACACTATCACACCACTCATTGTTTACCTCCTACATGTTTACAGTACTCTTCACAGACACACTATCACACCACTCATTGTTTACCTACTACATGTCTTACAGGACTCTTCACAGAACCCCACTATCACACCACACATTGTTTACCTCCTACAGTCTTACAGTACTCTTCACAGACACACTAAACACACCACTCATTGTTTACCTCCTACATGTCTTACAGTACTCTTCACAGACACACTATCACACCACTCATTGTTTACCTCCTACATGTCTAACAGTCCTCTTCAAAAGACACACTATACACCACTCATTGTTTACCTCCTACATGTCTTACAGTACTCTTCACAGACACACTATCACACCCCACATTGTTTTCCTCCTACATGTCTTACACACTCTTCACAGACACACTATCACACCACTCATTGTTTTCCTCCTACATGTCTTAACAGTACTCTTCACAGACACACTAACACACCACACTTGTTTACCTCCTTCTTTCTTACGTACCTTCACAGACCCCCACGATCACACCACTCATTGTTTTCCTCCTACATGTCTTACAGTACCTTCACAGACACACATCACACCACACATTTTTACCTCCTTCATTTTCTTACAGTACTCTTCACAGACACACGATCACACCACTCATTGTTTACCTCCTTCATTCTTACAGTACTCTTCACAGACACACGATCACACCACTCATTGTTTACCTCCTTCATGTCTTACAGTACTCTTCACAGAAAACACTATCACACCCCACATTGTTTACCTCCTTCATTTCTTACAGTACTCTTCACAGACCCCACTATCACACCACTCATTGTTTACCTCCTTCATGTCTTACAGTACTCTTCACCCGACACACTATCACACCACACATTGTTTACCTCCACCCTGTTTTTACAGTACTCTTTACAGACACACTATCACACCACTCATTTTTACCTCCCACATGTCTTACAGTACTCTTCACAGACACACTATCACACCCACACATTGTTTACCTCCTTCATTTCTTACAGTACTCTTCACAGACAACACGATCACACCACTCATTGTTTACCTCCTACATGTCTTACAGTACTCTTCACAGACACACTATCACACCCACATTGGTTACCTCCTTCATTTCTTACAGTACTCTTCACAGACCACGATCACACCACTCATTGTTTACCTCCTTCATTTCTTTCAGTACTCTTCACAGACACACGATCACACCACTCATTGTTTACCTCCTTCATGTCTTACAGTACTCTTCACAGACACACTATCACACCCACACATTGTTTACCTCCTTCATTTCTTACAGTACTCTTCACAGACACACTATCACACCACTCATTGTTTACCTCCTTCATGTCTTACAGTACTCTTCACAGACACACTATCACACCACTCATTGTTTACCTCCTTCATGTCTTACAGTCTCTTCACAGACACACGATCACACCCCTCATTGTTTACCTCCTTCATGTCTTACAGTACTCTTCCAGACACACCCATCACACCACTCATTGTTTACCTCCTACATGTCTATTGCTATTCTTTCTTTTTCCCTTCTTTTACTGGCGTTTTTCAGTCAACTGTTTATTTACATGTTTTACTAGCCTCTTCGCCTGACTCTGATATTCTGTCTGCTGCAAATGGTTTTTCCTTTAACACGCTTTTCTTCCTTTTCTGACCTTTCTCAATCCTTCGTTTCAAGGGGACTTTTGGTAAATTTTTCTCACGTACCAGTTTCATTCCCTTTTAACCTTATCATCATCATTAATTGGTTTTATATTTATTATTATTATATTATTATTATTATTATTATTAATATTATTATTATTATTATTATTTATTATTATTATTATTATTATTATTATTTTTAGCAATAAAACTTCTCCTCCTCCTTCTCCTCCTCCTCCTACTCTTACTACTACTAATACTACTACTACTACTACTACTACTACTACTACTACTACTACTACTACTACTACTACTACTTACTACTACTCTATACTACAACGACGACTACCATCATCAAAACCACCACCACCATCATCACCACGCCGACGACGACGACGACCACCACCACTACTACTACCACAAGAACTACTACCACTGATGATAAAAGAATTAACAATGATTTGAAAATAGTAGTAGTAGTAGTAGTAGTAGTAGTAGTAGTGTAGTAGTAGTAGTAGTAGTAGTAGTAGTAGTGTAGTAGTGGCTGTTGTTGTTGTTGTTGTTGTTGATGCTGTTGTAAGCGTATTATTATGAATTTATTGTTATTGTTGTAGTTATTTTTTATAATTATTGCTAGTACATTATCGTTATATGATAATCTTATAATTTTCATTGATATTCTTACTATTGTTGTTGTTGTTATTGCTGCTGCTGCTGCTGCTGTTGATGTTGTTGTTTTTGTTGTTGTTGTTGTTGTTTGTTGTTGTTTGTGTTTTTTTGTTGTTTTTGGGTTTATCATTTAATATCTGTCACGAACAGGTTTTTGTCCAGGGGTAATTTTCAGGTGGGGAGATCCTTCCTTTCGTTTTTATTTTCCCATCCAACGACAGAAACCCAAGCAATATGGTTTGGGGTCCTGTTTTTGTTATGTCTTGTTTCCAGTGTAGCCTTTCCTCCATCCTTCCCCCTCTATATAATCTGTTTTCATCATCCTCCCTCCACCTGTAACTGTCCAGGGGTTTTCCCGGGCGAGGCCTTTGCTGTGTCGGCTGACACGATGCTTCATTTTTTTCTCGGAGATTCTCGTGTCTACTCACCCTAAAATCGAGGCTGACGTTTTTGTCGCGGTGTCTTTCTCTTGGCACTTTGCGAAAAGTCCAGCCTCGAGTCGAAGTCATACCTTCTCCCTGGTAGCGTTTCGGGTTCAGCTTCTTTGCTGTTTGATTTCTTCGTTGAAATCTTCACCTCACCCGGGAGTGCTATCCTTCATTGGATTGGGCATAGGGGTTTTGGTGGTTGGCGACTTGGGAGCCTCTTCCTGTTTAACCAGGTGTCACGAGTTTGTCACGAGGCCTACGACGTTCGACCCACCTAGGGGGGCGGAATTACTTATTTGTTTATTGGTGTTGCTGTCGTCGTGTACCCGTCCCTTAGTGTGGCTTGTGGTGCGGTTGCACCTTGGTATAGTTCAGCTCAACTTCGGTTTGCTTTCTCTCTCTCTCTCTCTAATTCCACCGCCCGTGCTATCATCCTGCAAGTTCACGGGGGGGCCCGGTACCTTTCTCTCGAACTTTCTGTCTATGGGGCCTCTTGCCTGTCTTTTTACCTGTCGCACGTGCTTCGTTTTTTTAGTTTGAAGTATGCTCCCCTCTGTGACGCAGCAGGGCAATGTTGGTCGCCATTGCTGAGGGAGGTTAGCTCTTCACTCGAGCGGAAGATGTCTCTGGGGGCGCCTGCTCCAGTCCTGGTTCTTTACCTTATCGTCGAGAGTACAGTCAGTATTTTTCAATTCCTGCAGTCGGCCTGTAGGAGAGGGACATCATTTCTTCTGTCTCCGCATCTTCGCCTCTGCCCTTCGACTGGACAGAGGGGTTTAGAGGGTCCTTTGACCCGCCTCTTCGGGGTCACCCACGGTAGCTGGTAAGCATCAGTTTCGGGTCTGTTTGTTTTGATTTGTTGTTGTTAGCCGGCTTAGTCTTCACTTTTGCGCAATTTTCTTTTGTTTTCGAAATTGTAAGAGAAATATTGTGTGAGACCTTTTCTCTGGTTAATTCCATCTTTAACCTGGCCATTCTAAATTTTTTCCAAAATTCTTTCTCCTGTTTATGTATCTGGTGATGCGGTAGTCGGTGGGGAGGGAGAGAACCTGGTGATTCAGGGTTGGAACTTGCTTGGTCTCCTCGTCCGCCCCCTGCCCACATTCGCCGGACTTTTATCCTTCGGCCACCGTCTGTTTGTGTGTGCAAGGAGAACGAGTTTTATGTTCACGAGCGTGCGTACGCATGATTTGTCGTTCGGATGCGGGGTTTGAAAAATTGTGTTATTTTGAAATGTGTTTATAAAAGGGTGCCCGTTATGCCATTGAATTATATTTGCAAATGTGGTGGCAGTTATTAAGCGATAGTCGCTGTGTTGATTTATTTCCTAAGGAAGGAAAACGTTAAGCGTGAGTGAGAGAAGGGTGAAGATAATTCATATTTGTTTTATAACTTTTTGATTTTAATGCAGTCTTTTCCCTGCATCGTGTGAGAAGACTTAATTCAATGGATTTATTGGGTGCGTTGAATACACTTCCCCCTCGCCCATCATGCGAGTGGCTAAGACTTGACAGCAATGGTCAGATGGTACTGACGGCAGGGTTCCGTACCCTTCTTCCTTCCTCCTTCCTTCTTCTTTCCCTCCTCTTTCGACTCCCCCTCCCAGCTACGTCCTCCCCCCCCCCCCGGGGGCTTCACCTGGAGCACGATCTGGATGGTGCCACGTACTGGTCGAGGCCACGTTCTGGTTGAGACACCGGACGGATGGTGCCACACGCTGATCGAGGCCACGCCTTGGTCGGGACCGAGGGCTGGTAGAGACGCCGCCGTCTTGACTGGCCGGCCTGGACCCCGTCCAGGACCTCCAGTAACGGCTACGTTTCCCCCCCCCCCCCCCCCCGGGACACCTCTTCCTGCCCGCTTGGAAGTTCGAGGGTGTCGGCTTTGAGCGACTCCCTGCGAGAACCAACCCGGCTCGGAGCACCTAGTGCGACGGGGTGCTCCCAGCAGACTCGACAGGGCAGGGGTGTGCAACGCACTCCTGGGTGTTAAGAAGGGTCAATGCTGGAAATTTTTCCTTTTTAATTGTGTATTTTGCCATATGTGCTGGAATGCTGTAAGTGTGATCATGTGCGTCGTATGGCGAAATACTTATTTATTAATCGTGCATGTTGTGGGTGCGGGAGTGCTTGATTGTGATTGTGCATGTTGTGTGCGTTGGAGTGCTTGATCGTGATTGTGCATGTTGTGTGCGTTGGAGTGCTTGATCGTGATTGTGCATGTTGTGTGCGTTGGAGTGCTTTATTGTGATCGTGCATGGTGCGTGTGTTGGAATGTTTATTTTGCTGGTGTGAATAAATGGGGTGTTGTATCGTAATCTTTATTGTGTGGTCTCTTGCGGAGGTGTGAGGTCATTTCACTCCCTTCACTCCCACCAGACCGATCCTGTCGGGGCAGACCTCCAGGGGTCGGTCGTGACAATTGTGGGGGCTCGTCCGGATGTGAAGGGCCTTGGCTTTTCTCTTCTCCGTTCGCAGAGTACCTGTTTAGTTTTGTTGTTGTGTATTGTTTAGTCAGTTTGTCGTGTTTGTTCGTGGGTGGTTGGCTGGGTGACTCTAGCGTGAAGGGGTCTTTTGGTGGCCTGAGGGAACATCCGGTGTGACTCGGGAGTCGAGGTGAGACCAAGGGGAGTCGACCGCGCCCAGGCCTCCTTCCCCCGGGGTACCTCACGCAGGTACGGCCGTAAGTCTTGCCCTTCTGTTGCCGCTCAGTCTTCCATTCCTGTTTGTATTAGCCAATTCCCTTGTTGTTTTTTTTTCTCTACCGGGTTGTTGAGTACGGGGGGTTGATGGGACGCTGTTTTTTTTTTTTTTTCCCCCCTCTCCGGATTCCGTCTGCTATTTTTTTTTTTTTTTTTTTTTTTTTTGGGCCAGCCCCCCCGCACTGTTGCTCGTGCTGTAGAGCGCGGTGTTGCCAGAGTGGGGCAGCCGGACATATTTTTTTTTTTTTTTTTTTTTTTCGGTGGCCCCACCGCCTGTTGCTCGTACGTAAGCGGGGTTTGTTGCCAGAGGGGGAGCAGCCGGAACTTGTCCAACACACGCACACACACACATACACACATATCACACCCCCCTAAAATATTTTTTTTTTTTTTCTCTAGTGGAATTGTTTTTCCCCTGTATTTGGAAAACTGTAGGATTTTTGTTGTCATGGCGACCTCCGGCGTGGTGGTTATGGCGACGCGTGCGTCGAAGAAGAAGGGTATTCAAAATGTTACTGTAGTCCCTACTATTAGTACATTTACTTCGACTAGGGTTAACTTCTACCTATTCCAGTGCTGTAGCAGGTAGTCCAGTGAGTACTTTTACTACCTTTCGCTGGGGGGTCTCCCTGTCGAGACCCCGACAGGCACTTCCGCTCGGAAGCGTCAGAGTATAGCAAAACCCAACTGTGGGCTTCTGTTGAGTCGCAGAGACCGAAACCTTCTCCTCTCCAGGCTTCCCCTCGTAAGGGGCATGCCCCAGAAGACTTTCCTTATGGGAAAGTCAGACCCAAGGGATGGGCCCAGACGGATCATCCTCCCGGGTGGGGGAAGGGGTGAACCCCGCTCAGGATATCACCTCTGTCCTTATGTTTCTGGAGGGGCAGCGTAGTGAAGAGGCCGCTAGGCAGAAGCCCTGCGTAGGGAAGAGCGCAGAGGGGAGGTTGTCAGGCAGGAAGCCCTACGTAGGGAAGAACGTAGGGAAGAGGCAAGGCTCCGTGGGGAAGAGCTAGACAGGGTGGAGGCTCTGCGTAGAGAGGAGACTGACAAGACAGGGGGTTTATAGCATAAGGAAGAGGCTATTCTTCGAGGAGGAGGCTGCAAAGCAGGAAGCCCTCCGTAGGGAAGAACTAGACAGGATGGAGGCTCTGCGTAGGGAGGAGATGGAAAACTTTTTTTCGCGGTCTCCCGCTTCTGTAAACCAGGGGGTTAATCACCGGGCAGGTGATAGGGTTAGAGGCCCCAAAGTTAAAGCTTCCAGGTTCAGACCTAGTGAGGACATTGATATGTTCTTAGAGCATTTCGACAAGGTTGCTTGTTCATACCAATTGTCTGAGGAGCAAAAGGCTATGCACCTTTTTTCTGGATTATCTGGTGCTGCAAGGGAGTGTGTGCTCACTCTAAATGAAGGTGCGTCTTATGCGACATGCAGTTGGGTCTGCGTAAGCGTTTCCACCTTACCCCCCGAGACCTTCAAAGGGGGAAGTTTAGGTCCATGAAGAAGAATAATGATGAGACCTTTGTGCAGTTTGGTGATAGGCTGCGCAAAACGCTAGGGTACTGGCGTCAGTTAGCTAAGTTGGAGCTGGAGGATCTATCCTCATTGAACAGCTCACCAACACTGTGTCCCCAGAGTGAGGATCCGGATAGGCGAGACAGCACCTCAGGATTTCGCGGGGTGCGATTCACACCGCTGAGGGGTTTGCTGAAGCTCGCAGGGCTTATGGGCATCGCCCAGATACGGAGAGGAAGCCCTCCACAGGATTTAGTAGCAATAAGGTGCCGACAACTGCTAGTGGGGTGAACAAGGCAGGCAGTTCATCGGGGATTTCAGCGCCCCGATTGTGTTTTCTTTGTGGGCGCCTGGCCACATCAGGAAAGATTGCCCCCAGAGCCGCTGGTAGTCATGGGGCTAGTCCCCTCCAGCATCCTCGCGCCTCGGCTAACGTGGGTTCCGTCCCAGCTTCTGGTGATTCAGAGTGCCCATTTTTTCTTTTTGTTGTTGGGTTCCCCCTTGGTCGACACCATCAGGATTCGGGAGCATCAACACTCTTTGTTGATAAGGGTTTGGTTTCCCCCGAGGCCCGGCGGGGCGCTAGTTATGATGTGTGCGGGTTGGAGGCTGGTTTTACCTCCCCCGTCCTTCAGTACTCGTTTTCTATCTCCCCCCCTACTTCTGTGGCGAAGTATGGGCCATCGCGGTGGAGCGACCTCTGTATTCCCTTAAACATAGGGAATACTGTCACCTTTGCTGACGACGCAGTCAGTCCGTGTTACGGATCTGCCCGTACAGGCGTGTGTGGAGTCACCACACGCGCCAAAGCTAAGAAGCAGAACAGGAATTTTCGTCCCGTCCTCCAGCCGATCTCTGACGAGGTTCTGGCCAGGGCCCATCCTGCTACCATGGTCCGTCTTCAGGCCAGGGACTGGATGTCCAACGCCTGCGACAACTGGTAGGTCGTCCTGCTCAGTCTGCCCACACGCCAAGGTGAGCTTCAAGCTCCACAAGGGGATCCTTTTTAGGGTTTTTACCCAGGCAGATCGTGTGGCCAAGCGCTTGTGGTTCCCCAAAGCCGAGAGAGTCTGTTCTCCGGCAGGCCCATGATTTACCTATGGCAGGTCATATGGGCTCAAAGCGGACTCTCGAGCGGGTAAGACAAGACTTCTTTTGGCCAGGGATGAACTCACAGGTTAGGCAGTACTGCCGCCCGTTGCGATGTCTGCCAACGGAAAACGCCTAAGGGTCGCTTGAAGCGTGTTTCCTAGGGTTTAGTGCCCCTGGTTGGGGAGGCAAATTTAGCAAGGTTGGGGTTGACCTGGTGGGACCCATTAATCCTCCATCCGATCGCGGTCACCGCTACCTTCGGTAGTGGTAGAATCTGCGAGTCGATACCCAGAGGCGTCCCGCTTAGGACTATCGATGCCCCCACTGTTGTGAATCTCTCAGGCAGATTTGGACGCGCACTGGGTGCCCAAGAAGAAGTACGGCCCGGGAAATTTGTACTGGAGAGCGATCATCACCTCTCCAGTGCTTGGATCGGATCCGGCCAGTCAGTCATCGACTCATGAGTTTGGCAGTGGGGGCTGCAGAGTCATGCGTTCACTTTCCGTCATATCAAGGGTTCCCGTAATACGGATGCTGACTATCTTAGCCGACTCCGTAGTCAGCACGTTGGAAATCAGTCAGAGGGACACCTCCCCTCAACCAGGTATATCCCCCTTTTGGTCTCTGTTATCAGGTGCAGTGACAGTTTTTCACTTCAGTGATGTTAACGATAGTGAATACCAAATGGTTCGGATTTTACCTTCATGGTTGGAAGGTTTGCTTAGTTGTTTGATAAATGTAGTAAATTATGTATTTCCCCGTGTGATTCTATCGTGGATGTTTTTATTGGATTCACGTACTCTGTCGATCACAGAGAGTTGGATTCGGTCATTGTTGCGAGGTTGCACATGCGACAAGGTTAAAGGAGCACTGTATCTCAGAGAAACAGATGCTTTTAGAAGGGGGGTTTGTCACGAGTTTGTCACGAGGCCTACGACGTTCGACCCCCTAGGGTGGCGGAATTACTTATTGTTTATTGTCGTTGCTGTCGTCGTGTACCCGTCCCTTAGTGTGGCTTGTGGTGCGGTTGCACCTTGGTATAGTTTCAGCTCAACTTCGGTTTTTCTTTCTCTCTCTCTCTCTCTAATTCCACCGCCCGTGCTATTCATCCTGCAAGTTCACGGGTGGCCGGTACCTTTCTCTCGAACTTTCTGTCTTCGGCCTCTTGCCTGTCTTTTTACCTGTCGCACGTGCTTCGTTCTTTTAGTTTTTAAGTATGCTCACTCTGTGACGCAGCATGGCATGTTGGTCGCCATTGCTGAGGGAGGTTAGCTCTTCACTCGAGCGGAAGATGTCTCTGGGGGCGCCTGCTCCAGTCCTGGTTCTTTACCTTATCGTCGAGAGTACAGTCCAGTACTTTCAATTCCCGCAGTCGGCCTGTAGGAGAGGGACTTTATTTCTTCTGTCTCCGCATCTTCGCCTCTGTCCTCTCGACTGGACAGAGGGTAGAGAGAGTCCTTTGACCCGCCCTTTCGGGGTCACCCACGGGTAGCTGGTAAGCATCAGTTTCGTGGTCTGTTTGTTTTGATTTGTTGTTGTTAGCCCGGCTTAGTCTTCACTTTTGCGCAATTTTCTTTTGTTTCGAAATTGTAAGAGAAATATTGTTGTGAGACCTTTTTTCTGGTTAATTCCATCTTTTAACCTGGCCATTCTAAATTATTTCAAAATTCTTTCTCCTGTTTATGTATCTGGTGATGCGGTAGTCGGTGGGGAAGGGAGGAACCTGGTGTTCAGGGTTGGAACTTGCTTGGTCTCGCTCGTCCGCCCTGTCACATTCGCCGGACTTTTATCCTTCGGGGCCCCCGTCTGTTTGTGTGTGCAAGGGGAACGAGTTTTATGTTCACGAGCGTGCGTACGCATGATTTGTCGTTCGGATGCGTGGTTGAAGATTTGTGTTATTTTGAAATGTGTTTATAAAATGTGAAAAGTTATGCCATTGAATTATTATTTGCAAATGTGGTGGCAGTTATTAAGCGATAGTCCCCTGTGTTTTATTTATTTCCTAAGGAAGGAAAACGTTAAGCGTGAGTGAGAGAAGGGTGAAGATAATTCATATTTGTTTTATAACCTGTTGATTTAATGCAGTCTTTTACCTGCATCGTGTGAGAAGACTTAATTCAATGGATTTATTGTGTGCGTTGAATACACTTCCCCTCGCCCATCATTGCGAGTGGCTAAGACTTGACAGCAATGGTCAGATGGTACTGACGGCAGGGTTCCAGTACCCTTCTTCCTTCCTCCTTCCTTCTTCTTCCCTCCTCTTCGACTCTCCTCCCAGCTACGTCCCCCCCCCCCTCCCGGGGGCTTCACCTGGAGCACGATCTGGATGGTGCCACGTACTGGTCGAGGCCACGTTCTGGTTGAGACCACGGACGGGATGGTGCCCACGCTGATCGAGGCCACGCCTTTGGGCGGGACCGAGGGCTGGTAAGACGCCGCCGTCTTGACTGGCCGGCCTGGACCCCCGTCCAAAGGGCCTCCAGTAACGGCTACGTTTCCCCCCCCCCCCCCCCCCCCCCCCGGGACACGCTCTTCACTGCCCGCTTGGAAGTCGAGGGGGTCGGCTTTGAGCGACTCCTGCGAGAACCAACCCGGCTCGGAGCACCTAGTGCGACAGGGTGCTCCCCGCAGACTCGACAGGGGCAGGGGTGTGCCGCAAACCCCTGGGTTTGAAGGGTCAAGTGGAAATATTTCCTTATAATTGTGTATTGCCATATGTGCTGGAATGCTGTAAGTGTGATCATGTGCGTCGTATGGCGAAATACTTATTTATAATCGTGCATGTTGTGGGTGCGGGAGGGTTGATTGTGATTGTGCATGTTGTGTGCGTTGGAGTGCTTGATCGTGATTGTGCTTTTTGTGTGCGTTGGAGTGCTTGATCGTGATTGTGATGTTGTGTGCGTTTTGGGGTGCTTTATTGTGATCGTGCATGGTGCGTGTGTTGGAATGTTTATTTTGCTGGTGTGAAAAAATGGGGTGTTGTATCGAATCTTTATTGTGTGGTCTCTTGCGGAGCGTGTGAGGGGCAGTCACTCCCTTCACTCCCACCTAGACATCCCGTCGGGCAACCTCCCGGGTCGGTCGTGCACCCGGCGGGGGTGTGGTCTCACGACATCTTTTCCTCGTCGGGAGTTGGGGCCTGGTTTGGAGACGCTGTTCTTCAGTGAGCAGAGCGTAGCACACGGCTAGCTTTTCACAGCCTGTTGGTAAGTGACTTTGTTCTTGAGATAGGCTTTTTTCGTACTTTTCCACGTTAATGTAAAGTAAATCACTTCAAATTCTAAGGTGGAGGTTAATTCTTTCTATCGTAGTTTCTTCTAAAGTTTTGCGTGTTTTGTGGTTTCGTCTGTTCTTGTGCAGGGTTTTTTAGTTGTCTGCTAAAATCTCGTGAGGCGAGGTATTGCCGGCAGTATGGGTCACGCATAGAGCAAAAGGAAAAATTTCAAGAAATTTAATGGCCGTCGTACTTTCGTAATTT
>JAFLJL010000027.1:0-12641 GCA_018398815.1 Conus ventricosus | reverse complement strand
TTGACAGTATCGGTGCAAATTGCCAAAAGGTGTGTTTCGGAAAATTTCCGGTGAATAGACACACAAATTACTGTTTCTGATCTTTCATGCAAGAGAACGTCGTACACGCACAAGTATATGTAACTCTGTGTGTGTGTGTGTCTTGTCTGTGAAGGAAGTCCCATAACTCATGCGCACTGTTCTTTTTAACTGTTCAAGCTGTTCGTTCAGTGCTTTAGGCAGTTTCTTTGTCCCAGTGTCATGAATAATTTCGAGTCTTGCCCATTGTGATTTCCAACACAACATCCACTGTAGCGTCTCGAAGATCTATATATAAACTCAAACTGTGTTTGTGTGTGTGTGTGTGTGTGTAGGGCTAACATATAAAGTGGGTTTAGCAAGCGGTAAAAAAAAAATTGGCTTTTTTTTTCTTTTTCTTTTTTTTTTTATAACGTTGACTTGCTTTCTTTCTCCTAGATTGTTTTCGATCTCTGCATTTTTTTTTCTTTTTGTAGCTCCAAACTTTCATTACTTTCTTCCCATCATAGTTTTGTGCCTATCCCACCCCACCCCTTTTTCTTCCCATCATAGTTTTGTGCCTATCCACCCCCACCCCTTTCTTCCTGTGTGTGTTCTGACCAATTCCCTCTCATGGCCCACAGTAGTATCTACAGCTTGTACATAGGCCCACAGTAGTATCTACAGCTTGTACATAGGCCCACAGTAGTATCTACAGCTTGTACATAGGCCCACAGTAGTATCTACAGCTTGTACATAGGGGGTGGTTGGTAGTATTCAGATTTTCATAAACTTTGAGAAGGAGCAGAACGCAGAAGACAGACAGAGAGTGGAGAGAGAGAGAGGGAGGGGGAGATGGAGAGAGCGAGGGATGGGTGAAGAAAGAGAGAGAGACAGACAGACAGACAGACACACACACACACACACACACACACACACACACACACACACACACACACACACACACACGATAGACAGAGCAGGACGGAGGTTGAAGGAAAAGGATATCCTCCCCAACCCAGCCCCCCCCCCCCTTCCCCGCCTCCCCCCAACCCCCTTTGGTGAGAAGCTTCAGGTCAGAGTTCGGGGCTACAGCAAAGGTCAAGTAGTTTAAGATGATTTCATCCTGCAATTTGAGGTAAGTAAATTAGTTCAATGCCATATGTCAGCAAAAATAGCAAAATGATGCATGACTTGTCGGCTCCTTGTGTTTCTACGCCATTGGTAGGGCACGAAGAGGTTGAAGCGGAAAGTCTCGCAGGCGACAGGAAAATGAAGCGTCATGTGGATCGTGCTAGCATAAAAAAAAAAAAAAAGAAAAGAAAGAAAGGGACATGAGGCCAGTCTCAAAGTCAGGTATGACAAGGGGTATAGGGCTGAACTGTGCAATGAGTACGTTGTGGTACTGGCTGATCTGATGAGAAAAGCCAAGCGCAGCTCCGAATATTACAGAGAATAATAATATAGAGTTTGGGGCTTAAACTGTAACCGTGGATCGGACCTTTAGCGTCAAAGCTACAATTCTGACCCATGATGGTGGGGGAGTCTGACCGGCTGTCCAGCGGACGTCATAGGGGGAGGGGGGGGGGGGGTTAACGGGGGTTAAGAGGAGGCGGGAGTGAGGGGGGGGGGAGGGTAAATGTATGGGGCGAGACAGTGATCTGACTGACCGGCAGCCTATCATATCTCCCGTGTGACGGATGGTGCTGCTAAAGGCCAGTCACTCCGTCAGCTCGCTGTCGCATTCTGTCCCTTCCTTAATGATGCATGAGCATTGCTGAAAGGCACTCGGGGTGGTGGGGGTGGTGACGGGCGGGGAATGCGGGAGGAAGAAGGGGTGGTGGGCGTGGTGACGGGCGGGGAATGCGGGAGGAAGAAGGGGTGGTGGGCGTGGTGACGGGCGGGGAATGCGGGAGGAAGAAGGGGTGGTGGGCGTGGTGACGGGCGGGGAATGCGGGCGGAAGAAGGGGTGGTGGGCGTGGTGACGGGCGGGGAATGCGGGAGGAAGAAGGGGGGCGAGGAGTAGGGGTGGAGGGTGTCGAGGGGCTGACAATGAGTGGTCGAGCTGTGTGTGTGTGTGTGTGTGTGTGTGTGTGTCTGTGTGTGTGTGTGTGTGTAATAGAGAGAGAGAGAGAGAGAGAGAGAGAGAGAGAGAGAGTTTATTTAAAGAGAGTTGTGGGACAGGCATAAAAAATGCTCTTTTACATCCAGTCCTCTGCGCAAAAAAAGAAGAAAAGAACAAAAGAAAAAAGTAAACTAAAAAGGGATTGGGTACAAATACAAACGCATATAATAAACAAATCGGGGGGGGGGGGGGGGGGGGGGGGGGGGGGGGGGGGGGGGGGGGGGTGTAGAGAGGAAAAAAAGAAGAAAAGATGGACCAAAAATGGGGTAGAAAAACATATAAATGTAAACAACCCGTTTAGAGAGAGAGAGAGAGAGAGAGAGAGAGAGAGAGAGAAACGACCGAATGAAATTTTATTTAAAGAGGGTGGTGGAGTATGCATAAACAATGGTTTTTTTTTAACATCCAGCTCCCTGGACACACACACACACACACGCACGCACGCACGCACGCACGCACGCACGCACGCACACACACACACACACACACACACACACACACACACACACACACACACACACACAAGTGAACTGCAAATAAATTTGGCACAATAACAAACGCTCATAATAAGTAGACAAATGAGGGGGAAAGGTAGACAGAGAAGAAAAGTGAAGTCGAAAACGGGGAAGAAAACCTGCAAAACATAAACAGCCCGTCAGAAGAGAGAGAGAGAGAGAGGGGGGGGGGGGGGGGGGAGAGGAGAGAGAGGAGAGAGAGAGAGAGAGAGAGCGAACGAACGAATTTTATTGCTGTTAAGCTGTACAGCTCCTTCAGCAAGTCGGCACGATGTCCATTGACAAAACGCAACACAATATCATTGACATGGAAACCACAGCAACGCATTTCTTTTTTAAACATTACATGACAAAGTCGTCAACGACAAACTGTCTCTGACATGTGTGTACATTTCGTTCAGCGGAGGACCGTCATCCCAGGTAGAACTGGACCAGGCCGAGGTGAGCGTGCACCCGCCGTACAGCACGTGCTTGGATCTCTGTGTGTTGTGTGTTGCTGGCACGTCTTCCTTTCCGCGGGTGGGCTAGTTTAACACGTTCTTCTGCTGAAGGTTCTTGTGTTCCTGCTTGGCAAACCAGAACTGACAGTCGTCCTCCGAACTCGGATCGCAGGCGAACTCTAAAACGATGTCATCCGATTCGCACAGTAACACATCCACGCCATCTGACTGATGAAGCACGATCTTTCGGAATGCTAAGTTTCTGTGTTTATCTCAACCGTCTCTGAACTTGCCGGTCAGTCAAAGTGCCAACATAGTCCTTCACCACACCCGCGTCAAAGCCTGCCAAAGTTCTGTCGATAGAATGCACGAGGCCTGTGTTGATGACTGAGTGCTAGATCTCCTGGTTCATGGTGTCGCATTCTGACTGGCAGGAGCACAAAGGCGGGCGTCTTGAACATTCGGTGCACCCCGATAGATCCCCGCACCGATAGATCCCTAACCGTAACCCTAACCCTATCCCTTTGCGGGGATCTACCGATGCGGGGATCTATCGGTGCGGGGATCTATCGGTTCGGTGCAGGGATCTATCGGTGCGGGGATCTATCGGGATGACCCCGAACATTCGACGTGTCAGGCTCGCTGTCAACATCTGTAGGCTCGATGTGTTCAGTAACATCCTGTGTAGTGCACTGTGTACCATGAGCTTCAAATTTTGTGTCAAACAGTTCATTCACTACACAAGCGTTTCAGTTATCTGCACCAACCTGTTCAAGCCGAGTATTTTGCTGCTTTGCTCGTTCCTGATCACGTCGCACCTGGCTGGGCGGTTTCTTTCTGTGATATTGGACTCGTGCTCCTCGGTTCAAGACGGGATCCGCCATTGTTGTGACAGGGACGGCTGGCTTCAGTCGTAAGACGACGACGGTGTTGCTGCCTTCACCTGCAATGTTCCAGCTTGACAGTGTGTTCTCGGTTGGCAGGGCGCTCAGGGCTGTCTCCACAGTCGCTGGAAGTCCAGTAACTGGCATTGTCAAAGAATAATCGAAAATAATTTTCGCAGCTTAGACAAATGGCGTCCTGTCGGATAAAGAACTTGACTGCTGTCGATGGAATGGGATGTGGGATGGGAACGCAGTTCTAAAAAAATGTGCCAAAACAAAGTAGGCTATACAGGATCAGTGTGTGTGTGTGTGTGTGTGTGTGTGTGTGTGTAGGCCAAAACGCGACTATCATGAAAACATAAATTCACATGCGTAAACGGTTTCAGTCTGCACACAACGTTATGAGCATGCTTTCTCGTCTTTCCGCAATTTTCTGTGGAGGGAAAAAATGTCTCCGTAACGAACACATTCTGTTAGTAAGTTACATACTATAAAACGATGACACTGAAATGGCGTGTGCTAGTAAAGCGCCATGTCGGGTTTAATTTAACAGCAAAATGATCGTGAACCGATGATACTGAAACTGCGTTCTCTAACATAATGTCTTTGCCAGCTTTATGGTCGAGACCTAAATGTGTACTCTGGTATAATGAGTTTGTCAGCTTCAAAGGTTAAAACGAACATGAACTTCGAATGAGACTATAAAGTGAGGTTTCGTGTGTGAATGCACGCAGAACATCTTCCACACACGTAAAATCCCATCACCAGCTTTCGGAAAAGAAGGCCAGTTTGGCCGTTGATATGTATGACACGTTACACATAGCATGCACCCTGCGTGAGAAATGGAAAGAACGAAGGAAATAATTAAATTGAGTAGAGAACAGGGAAATGCCGCTTCTAACTCACTTGCTCCTCCACCAAGTTTTTGGGCGAAAGTGGCCTAAAAGCGGCATTTATTAGTTCTCTGGCAAGTAAGACTTCAATAACCAAAAAATAATGATTATCTACAAACAACCATACTGTGTAAGACTTCAATAACCAAAAAATAACTGCCCTACAAACAAACATATTGTGTAGGATTGTCCGTTTTCAATACTAATTTACTAAACTTTTCATAGAGTAACGTAGGGGAAGTTTTCATAGAGTAACGTAGGGGAAAGTAGCCGTGGCTAAACACGCCCCATAGAGTAACGTAGGGGAAAAGTAGTTGTGGCTGAACGCGCCCATATACACGGCGGTGCACTAGGCTATCCGATTACTTCGCGGTGTGTTAATTACAGCGTGGGGAGCAGAGAGAGAGGCGCAACCATAGCCCGTTAAGGTCAAGTTGCCCTCAGAACAACGTATGCTTGTGGGTTTAAATAATATTTCTATTTAGACACGGAGGAGAAGCCAGTCTTGGAGCCATAGACATACGTGCGTACACACACACACACACACACACACACACACACACACATGGGCACAGACAGACACTCATACACGCGTGCGCGCGCAACGAGAGAGAGAGAGAGAGAGAGAGAGAGACAGACAGACAGACAGACAGACAGACAGAGAAGAGAGAGACAGACAGAGAGGCGGGCAGACACACACACACACACACACATACACACCCACACACACACACACACACACACACACACACACACACACACACACACACACGTATGTACGTACCAACTCATGCGCGTACACACACACACAGACACACACACACACACACACACACACACACGTGCGATCTTATACATTCACAGACTCTCTGTCCTCAGGCTGACACGAGGCTGAAACCTGATCACTTAATTTACGTCTAGCTCAGACAAGCGGCCTGCGTTTGCGCACGGCCCGCTTACAAACTGCGACCAAAATATAAAACACACCGCCGGAAACAGAGAGAGAGAGAGAGAGAGAGAGATATTACATCAGTTTGGAACATTCTAGACTGTCACGTGACAATACCACTTCGAGGTTGCCACGTTGGCACTACGTCAGCAAGACCGGGTTTGGCATTCTTTCTGAGGCTGGTGGACAAGAAGGTTGGTTATTGACTGTGCTCCGACTGGGTTGTATTTTAAAATGGCTGTTGCGTTTACTGAAGAACAGGTTTGTGCTATTGAAGATCACAAGTTTTACCATACCTGCATGTCAGAGTATTTGTCGAAAAAAGAACGAGGTGAAGCATGTTTTTTACCAGTTAAACCGAAAAGAAGTATTGCTTTCTAGAGGGTGGAGAAAAAGAAAAAAGTGAACCGACTGCTTTAGAAATGGACGAATATCTTAAAGGTTTGTTGGTTCAAGAAAATGAAAACGTTCAAAATGTCATTATTAGAGAAGAAGATGTAGCCAGGTTCAATACGTTTTTTAACTGTTGATGCGATGCTCCCTTTTCTAAAAAACGGTGCGATGTTGATAAAACAAAATAAAGCAAAACAATTCATCACGCGTTGATTATGGGGCGCTGGCTTGAGACAGCTAAAGCCATGTTTGAAAGAACAAAAAACTCTTCAAACATGGCGTTCATTTCTTAAGGTGGAGGTGAACATGTCTGATTCGTATGCTAGGAAACTCATTCAACTTTCTGTGTGTTTTTATAACTATCCTAAATTCCACAAGCTAGGAATCAGTATAATGAACTGTGTAGCAAACGCCAAACCATTATTAAACTTATGCAACTGAATGACGATTTTCGAATGTTCTGGCAAAACTAGATAGGGCTAGGCAGGCCTTGGTACATCTACCAGTATGGAGAGGAGTAGTGTGTGGCCAGCACTATCTTCATATAAATGCTCCAAAATACAATGACGAAATGTACTACTACTGGCGATTAGAGCCGCCATAAAAGCTCGGCTACAGCAGTAATTGCTGTAACTCTGCCAAAGCCAGTTGCAAGCCTGGTTGAGAAAAAGAGGAGCACAGCAAAACTAGGCCAAGTGATCATATATGATCGCTTGCCGCCAATGACGTCAGCACGGAGCACCTGCAAAGCTCGGCGGCAAAACTAGGTCAAGTGATCATATATGATCGCTTGACTGCAAACTAGGCCAAGTGATCATATATGATCGCTTGACTGCAAAGCGCGGCAGCACCTGCAAAGCTCAGCGGCAAACTAGGCCAAACGACCCCACTGTGATCACTTGGCCTAGTTGATTGAGGTTGCGCGCGGGACACAACCTGGTAGTTCCACTTCTTGTTTGTTTGTTGGTGTTTGTGTGTTTTGTCCTACCCCACGCACGCACGTCTTACCCCCACCCACGCATGCACACCCCCTACCCCACTCCCCACCCCCCCCCCACCCCCCCCGCATGCACACACTCAAGTTCCTTCTAAGTTTTTAACTTAAGTTACCCAAGTTACTTTTAAGTTCTTACCCAAGTTGTCCTTAAGTTATCCTCAAGTTATCCACAAGTTCTTACTTAAGTTACTTCTAAGTTTTTAATTAAGTCACCCCAAGTTCTTATAAGTTCTTGATCAAGTTCTTAATTATGTTCTTAATAAGTTCTTGATCAGTTCTTGATAAGTTCTTGATTAAGTCATCCTCTAAGTACAACCAAGTTCTTATTCAAGTTATCTTATTATTGTCAAAAAAATACAATCTATGTTTTTATCTTAAATAGTAAATGTCTAATATAGTACACACACGCCTCAAAAAACGCGTCATCGTTGAGGATGTCTTGCTCAGCGTTCTCTGCATAGATCTTAATGAAGTTCTTACATCCTAAGCACCGCATTGATTACAATTCTGGTCTATGGAAATGTCTTTTATAGACTCCATGTCTTTATTTATTGACACCATCATTTTATAATACGCCATGTTCTATTTTTATTAAAAAAATTTAAATTTAAGTTCTTAAAATATTATTCCATCTGAAATGGATCAAAATGATCTTTTGTTATTGGCGGTGCTGGCGTGCTGTTGTTTTTTGTATTTAGCGGTTCAGATTTTTTTGATTGCTTTTGTTTTGGCTGCCATTGTTTATATTTTATAACAGTAATAACGCCCCCCACAGCAGCAAGGGCGCCAAAAATGGCAACAGTTTTAAGTTCAATATACCATGAAGACTTTGGTGCTGTAGGCCTTGAATCACATGGAGTTTTTATAGCTGGCATTGAATCAACTTGTTCTGGCGTTGGCGGCGTTATGTTTTCATTATTGAGCTATATTTTGTTAACATTAATTTTTTTTGTCTGTTCCACTCCGCTAATCTTTTTCCTGCTTTAACACGCCCAGGATGAGGTGTTTTACTGGTCACTTTCTCGACTTGATTCAATGTTTTCTGATTCAGGGTTTCCTGATTCTGCTGATTTTCCGACTCGTTCATTTTGAAGGGAAATAAGTCTATATGATTAAAAGTAATTAATCCCATGATTAATGGCGATAACAATGTTCCAAATCTGTAATACAGATCACACCCTAGAGACTCTAATGACTTTGTTAAAACTGGATCTTGCGTTAAATCATACGTAAGATCTTGTTCAGAATCAATGGGAGCAAATCTACTGACTAGTTTAGTGTACAAACTAAGAACCGTTTGCCCAACGCTTTTTACCATTCTAGACCCCAACTGCGCCTCATACCTGTTATGATACTTTATAATGTCTTGTGGCGACATCTGTTGAATCTGTTCAATGCTGAATTCAGTTCCGAGGAACTGTTTTGTTTTTCCACACGCTGCCAAAGAATACAGCCTCTCCTTTTGGGGCATAACAGCTTGGCCATCAGCTTGGTCATTCATAAGTTCAGGAAGGTTTAGGCTGCCTTGTAGCTGTAGTAGATCATCACTGTTCATGTTTTTTATTAATTATAATTATTTTATTTTCTAAAAATGAGCACCGAAAAAAACTGTTGCTAACCTTGTATACCATTCTGTGTTATTGGAGGCCTAAGTGTAGGATACTCAATGCTTGGTAAAAGCTTGTTAAGAATTAAACCAGCAGATCTTGGCAAACTAGACTTTGAGGATTCAGCAAAGCTAATTGCTATCATTGCAGCTTCGTTTGCCACGAAAGATTTTTCTAGTTAAGCAAGGAATAATTCCGGACAATATAAATATGTAAGAAAAAAAATACATTTATAAAAATGGCTTCACTCGTAATGATGATAGGCGGCGCTGTGGTTAATGCGCTCGCTTTTAGTGGAAGTAATTACGCATTTAGTAAACTGCGAGATGAAGGCGAGAGAAAAAGACATAACAAAGCTGTGGAGCAACTAGCTGCAGCACAAGATCACTATGAAAAGCAGAGAATTGAGCAGTTAGATTTTATTATTAACACACTGAAAAAACAGGGGCATGCAGCTTACACATTTAAAGATGTTGACCAGGCAATAAAACAATATTATCTAGTAACGGGCAAACCAATCGAGACATTACCCCCACCAAAATTTAGCGACTTTTATCATCCATCAGAAAAACAAAGATGCAAGAAATCGGGTTTATTGTCTTTGGTATGACCGTTGTGTATTTTGTTGCGCATAATATTGGCTGAATAAAAATGAACAAAATTTATTATTGCCCAAAGGATATTGGAAGGGCATTCACAGCAATTAAAAAGCTAAGCCAAGCGGCAGGAGTCAGTGAACAAACAGCGAAGGAATGGTTATCTAAACAAGCGATCTGGCAAATTTATTTACCAGCGCCTAGACAAATACAGAGACCACACTTTGTGAACACAACTCCAAACGACACCCATCAAATGGACCTTCTATATTTACCCTCTGATACGATTAGACGAAAAAGATTTAAGTACGCGCTTACAGTCATTGACATAGCTTCAAGATACAAAGATGCGGAACCATTAACACAAAAGAGTGCTTCTGCTGTTGCTGTTGCCATACAACTGATATACCAACGAGGTCCTTTAACTTATCCTCGCATGATTCAAGTCGATGATGGAAAAGAATTTAAAGGGCAAGTGAATCAATTATTGTTAAAACATAGAGTTACCATTAAAAGAGGCATTCTGGGAGTTCACAGATCACAGGCTTTAGTTGAAAACTTTAACAAACAGTTAGCCGAAAGATTTTTTCTCCTACCAGTATCACAGAGAGCTGATTGACAATTCTCGCAACACAGAATGGGTTAGAAGACTGCCTCAGTTTTGCGCCGCAATGAATAATGAAGAATTTAAAGGGCTAAAACCAGTACAAGCAATCAAAAGAAAAACAATAAATGTTGCTGAAGACTCAGTCACCCAGCAAACTATTACCGTTTGGTTTGAAAGTAAGGTACCTTTATTTACCGGGGGAAGCAGAAGGGGACACTCGCATCAGGGCAACAGATCCGGTTTGGAGTGTTGATCCATATGAAATAAAAGAATTGTAAAAATGAATCCGCCCGTGTATTATTTACGAGAAACTGACACAACAAAACAACCAGCTCCTCAAAGATCTTTTGCGAAAGAAGAACTGCAGATAATCCCACCAGACACAGTTCCAGTTGTTAGTTAATTTACGTAAATATTTGAGTTTAAAATGGAAGCTCAGAAGGAAGCGCAGAATGAAACAAGAATGGTAAAGGAAGAGACCTTGAAAATGATACGGGAATCATTTCATGCGTTGTAATGCTATTAAGGAAACATTTTCGGGGATTAATCAATGCATGCTAAATCATCCAGATCACCTACAACTTAAACCCCCAAATTGGGAAAAAGAATATCTTGAAATAATAAAAAAAATTCGAAGCGTCAAGCAAACATGAGAAAAGATTTAAATGAATTGGATGAAGCTATGATTGATCTTATAATAAAAGTTGATGAAAAATATAAACCCCCTTGTTTATGCGGTCCTCCAGTGCCCGATTGCATATGAAAACTCTGGATTAACAAACACACGTTTTGTGTTTGTTCTATCTAACGACTTCTTTGTTACAACTGTTGTGTTGATCTCATGTAGATTAGATCGCAGTTTTACGTTGTCATGATGAAAAGTCTTATTGCCAAACAATGCTTCTTTGTAGTTGTCATGTGATATGTTTGACTGCACAACACTGCGAGATATTCCCTTTGCTTTCTTAATGATTTTCTCCTGGCTCGAAATACTGTACATTTTTGACCTTAACCCCACACATACTCCTTGATCACCTTTCCAGATAATTCATCCTTCATCTTTCCTAAAACCTTCTTGTTAGTAATTGAATGTAAAGGCGAATCTTTAGGATAATCGGAGTGTCATACCATCCACTGCTCCTTTAGCTACTTCTAATTCCATGTCTTTATAAATATCTTCAGTAGGAATATCTATAACAAAACTATCTGTATCTGTGTAAAGTACTCTGGACTCAGGATACGAGGGCTTAAAGTAGTCATAAAGAAATTCTAACATCAAAAGCTTTGATAATTCTAAAACAGTAAACCCAATAAAAACGGGCTTGTCAATTTGACTTTCTTTTTTTTCATCATTATGCCAAAAAGCTGATCATGAAATTTTCTAAGTCCTGATAATTAGGTTTTGAAGTCAGCTTAATTGCTTCGTTCTCTCTGGTGACTAATCTGACATCTTTACGCTTGTGCGGATTCTCCATAGTCTTTCCGAAACAACTGTTGTTCATCAGCTTGAAAAAGTCTTTTTCTGAAGCATCTGCAGATTTAGTTCTGAGATCAGTGTTCTTCATGATGTATGGTTTCATGAACTGTTCTTGATCAAAAGCAATTATACGATGAATGCTGTCAACTTCAACCATGTCTTAAATAAAATTGTAGAAGTCTGTAATGACAGACATAATTTTTTTGCCTCGAAGATTAGGCACAAGTTTAGGCGGTTCTCTTGGATCCATCTTTAGACTTTCTGCTGCTAATGGATAGTCATTATGCAGGTCATGGAGTTCATGAGGATATTCTAAATCAACTTCTAGAATGAAACCACGCTGCTGATCAGGGGGTTAAAACTGCCCAACCACTTTAATGCCTTTTGAATATTATTCGGATCGCCACCTGTGTACATTTTAAAGTTACGTAATGGAAGTGATTGCGCCATTGCCCATCCATACAGATTGTTTGCATCTAAATACATGAGATAGTTAGACCTTTTACTCGGATCATAGTCGTCCAAGTATTTGTTGTTTGCTTTACAGTAATGATGCGACGCCATACTAATTCCTCCACGCAATCCGTTTTCAATCATCTGAATCATTGGTAAATCTGACAATAAATCAATCTGTACTCCAGTAAACTTTAAGAAAGCATCCCAGCTCATTCCGGGCGCAGAAATGTAATGCGCGGGATCCAGGCTGTAATGTTTCATGCAGGTCTTTCTGTAATTTTCAAAGACGTCCGCCAAAAACAAACGTCAGCCTCAAGTATGAATCATGATAGTCTCCCATTGTTTTACACTCTAACTTCTGCCACGCATCTTGAGCATGCTGGTAATCAGAATCATGATGTCCTTTCCTCTAAGACTAGAAAAGAACGCGCCTTTAGGTGGAAGTGTATCTTCATCAAACCTTTCCCAACTGTTCATGTATTCATAAGGGTAAACACCCTTTCTAACGAGAGTTGGGTCAAAATATTCTTCCGTTATTGGGCAGGACTTTAAGGACATAGCTAGTGACTCTAATGGAACCCATCATGTGTTGCATAGAGTCATAAAAACATGTTATTTAGTTAAAGACATGTATTTTCTGATGACTGTGCAATCATGACACCTGAAGCATCGTCCACTGCTTTCATTATAAGATGAGAGTCGTAA
>JAFLJL010000026.1:0-28275 GCA_018398815.1 Conus ventricosus | reverse complement strand
AATGGATTATCATTGTTTTCTAACCTTTCACTGGCTGTTCTGGGTGCCACTGCATTGTCTTGCGTGGTGAAATCCCACAGACTTGTGCATAGCATATCTGCATTTGGTGCCAAGAAAGAACAACATAACAAGCCAAGGTTTCCACTGAAGAGTTCAAATCAGCGGCCGAAAGTCGACTCTAGTCAAACGATATAAATATTCTGTTTTAAAGACAGGCTTTTGTGGCCCCCATATGCAGCGAAAAGGAATTAACATTTAAATTCTGACGTCCACTTATTCGTATCACAAATACGATCACTCATTTTAAACACTCCACTATCGGTTGTTTTAATTCATGCCAACGTCGTTGCTTCAGGAACGGGAATTGTTAGCACACTGTCGTGTTCTTCCACTACTTACTCTCTCGCCTCTCTCTCTCTCTCCTCTCATCTCTCTCTCCTCTCTCACTCTCTCGGGGTCGTGAACTGTGTTTCAGTGGAGAAGACACACTGCTATTCGCTCGTAATTAAAGGATAATTACTGCTGTTTATGACGTCACTTCGCCCTCTGTCTTGGTGTACGAGCTCCTGAGGTGCTATGCCTTTGTGATACAGGATTCCGCATCTATGCGGATGCGTTTGTGCACATTTTTGTGGAATTCATGTGGAAAAGAGCGAAGAAACAGAGCCCGCCTTGCAACAGAAGACATTGAAGTTCGGCGTGTAGCAGACGGGTCCCTCGTTGGATGCCTTCCCCCCCCCCCCCCCCCCCCCCCCCCCCCCCCCCCCCTCCCCTCACCTTACTGTTTTGGGAGTTTTTTTTATTGCAATGTGGCGATGTCGAGCCAAAACCCTGGGCCAACAAGAGCAGTCCTGCGACAGTCCAGCTGTCATCAGTGACCGGGACAAGAACCACACGGAACAAATCAGAAAGCGCCTCATCCATCACGCCAACTGTTTACCCACTCCGGTCGAACCTACCATAATGGATGTCATGGCCATGCTTCAAACACTCAACACGAAGTATGATGAGATGAAGCAGAGCTGAAAGAATTTCCGTGACAGTTTTGCTGCCCTACATGGGGAGGTTGAATCCCTGAAGGAGGAGGTGAAGGACCGTCAACTGAGAACGCAGCCTACGCAACACCACGACCAACCTGATGAAAAGATTCCAGACGTGGAGAGAAGACCAGAGACCTGGAGGGACGGTCGAAGCGGCACAACGTTTATCTTCTATGGACTTTCCCGCAAAGACTGCGAGACACCGCAAGACTGTGAAATATGTGAAGGACCTGCTAAAGAAAAACTTGAATTAAGTGTTGTATAGAAATTCACGCGTTCATCGCCTTAACTCCAAGCAGAATTCACCAGTTATTGACGCTGCACCTTTTTTTCAAGGACAAGAAAAAATCTAAAGGCAAAACAGAAACTGAAGGCACTAGGTTTTTTGGGAGAGGACTTCTCGTTCCGGTGAGGGAAATAAGACGACAGCTTCCCCCTCATCTGAAAGAAAGCACGTAGTGAGGGAAGCGTGCCACTATGGGTTCGACCATCTCCTTATTGGGAGGTAAAAGGTACGGACTAGTCGGAAGGACAAATCCCGAAAATTCAATAGGGGTGGCCGTCCGCAATTACACCGGATTGACACCGGCAACTTGAACTCTACGCCGTGTTAACAGTCCGTGCAGAACGGAATGAGCCGCAACAGAAGCGAGTCGTGTGCTGTGAAAGATAAGCTTGATGACAGAGTTGGCACTAAGTTTGTCCGGTGAAAGGACGGGGGTCAAAATGGGACACGGACGAAAGAACTGTTTTGTTAATAATCTCATGAGTTTTTGATAATGTTGTTTTTTTTCTGATTTTTGTACAACATATGAAGCATTACACAAATGCACAGATGTCATAAGCGAGGGGACGGATGTACATAGTTACAATGAATTGAACTTGATCTTTTTAATGAAGTTAACGAAAAAAGAGAAGGTAGTGGAAATTGTATCAAAAGAAAAGAATGAATAGTTAGTTGGAAAGTGATATTTGCGAGGCGAGTACATGAACGAATGATGACCACAGAACAAATAATGTTAATATGCATGACAAATGGTATCATCGAGGTCACCTAATTCCACACCAGATTGATGGAAATCGTACCATTATTTATTTACACTGGAATGTTAATGACCTTCTTCTAAAATTAATTCAAAAGGAATTTCTAAACTTACCTATTCAACTTCGCCATTATATGTCTTTTGAAACGTTTGTATAGAATCTGACCTCTTAATTTTTCACAAACTATACAAGCTTTATAAAGCCAGGCCTAAAAAACTTTCAAATCAAGGAGACGATCTGGGGAATAATGTGTCTTGTTAGAAATGAGATAGTGCCTTTTCATTCATGAGATCAAGGTAGATAATCCCAATGTACTTTTTGCTCCTATTGACAAGAATTTGTTTTGATTTATACAGAGAATGTATTGTATGTGTGTTCGTATGTGCCCCCTGAAGGCTACGCCTTTTTAATACCCACGTAGATATTGACAACGGCATTAATTCACTTGAAGAGTGTATTGTTGACTGTAGAACTTGAATATGGCAAATGTGCATGTGATCCTCTCCGGTGATTTAAACAGCAGAACTGCAAATTTTTTCCTGATATTTTTACATGACGATGAATTGGTACTAGTATTGAAAGTTTGCTCTGCGTATTTTAACAGAAAATCACATGACCAGACTGAATATCTACGGAAAAAATTTTTGAATATGCGCACTACTTGGTTTTTATATTCTTAATGTTGTAGGTAATGAGCCTTGACGGAAATTTTACGTTTGTGTCCTCAGTCTGAAACATGTTAATGATTATTTCCTTGCTTTCCTAAAGAATTGTTTCTCCGTTGTCTCCTCGTCTTGAAGATTAGTAAGTTTCAAGAGAGAGTGAATCTGATCACTTACGACATTGAATTCATTAATGTGGTTAAGAATCAACCAGTTCTTCTGGAGTTGAAAATGTGAAGAAGTATATTGAAAATAGTGTGTGGAATAGTGATGTAACACAGTCCTTATTTGGATGCAATGCATTCCTCTGAGTGTTAAGCTTACTTAATTATGCGTTTAATTTTGATTGAGTCATGATTTTTAATATCTAAATGAAGCTCTGAATGAGTTACTTTGTTGAGACTGTATAAAACTTATGGAGCTTGTTTGACAAAACGAATTTATATTGATAATTTAACTAAAAGTATGACTGGTATGATACAGAATGTAAATCAAGTAAGGGAACAGCGAAACGTTTATTGCAAGTTTCCAAACGAAAGAGCCAACCGATAGTGACGCTTACTGTGTACCGAGAAGAGATATAAGAATCTTTACAGCGACAAAGAAAAAGAGCATATGATTTACTACGGATAAGTTAACTGGGTCAATATATTAATCCAAAAAGAATTCTGGGAGAACAGCATAGAATTTCTGTTAAAGAAAGCAAGCTCACTAATTTACAAAATAGATGACTGGTCTGAACACTTTAAAAGTCGCTTGAAAGTGATACAGTAACAAAAAAATATGCGGGTGTCAATAAAAACGACAACGAACCAGAGGAAAATGCTACATGAATCGCCTCTATATCTAGGGAAGAAGTAGTGTAGCCATAAGAAAATTAAAGGATGGCAAGCTGCCGGCCCCGACCGAGTTTCGGGGAATGTTAGAAAAATGTGGGAGAGCCAGTTGTTGATTTTTCGCAAGCTATGTAATACTTATATGCCAGGGTGTTTTTCCGGAAAACGGACACAAACCAGTGTAGTCCATTATTTAAAAAAAGGAAATCCAAATGAGCCAAGCAAACTACAGAGCATATCTTTATGTATATAAGTAGCAAGATTTATAGCACTCATAATAAACTACCGCTCCAGGAATGGATAGAAGAGCAAAAACCTTACAGGTGAACAACAAAGCAGATGTAAAAAAGGGTTATTCCACTACGATCAAATTTCACGCTAGAGCCTTAATACAAAAACAATTTTGTATGAATCGTAAACTTTTATGTAGCTTTCATTGAATTTAGAAGAAAGCTTTTGACTCTATAAAACAAATTTACGTGCCTATTCCTTTTAAAAAATGAGAATAAAAGGTAAGCTTTTGTCGTGTATTAATAGCATGTACATAAACGTAAAAAAAATTAGAATTCCGATCTGGAGATAAAATAAACAGATACATCACTGTACACGGGGATGAAACCCAAGGTGATGTTTACCAGTCTGTATTGTTTTCACTATCATTAATGAAACTGGCATTAGAAGTAATCAGAAGTGGAAACAAGGTGCAAGGTTCACATATGTTCTTTCTGAATTATTCCATTTTTTTATTGGCAGATGATTAGTTCTATTGTCTGAAACCGTGTTGATTACAGACGCATTTAATAGTCTACACCGCCAGCCTCAGAATTTCATTTGAAAAAAACATGACCAAAACAATATAGTGGAGTTTAGAAAAGGTGGATATTTGCCGACAGAGAAAGGTGGACTTATAATGGATCCTAAGACCTGTGGTGAATATATTACAACACTTGGGAATCTATTTTTCTACTAGTCGAGTTTTACTGCAGTCTGCCGGGATCTTGTGAGCAAGAGCAAAAGGCTTATTTGTGTTTTGCAAAATTTGTACAAATTGAAGAATAATTCTCTTGATCTTTATCTGAAGTTATTTGATGCTCAATTCAACCGATGTTCAATATGGTTGTCACGGACAAAAAATGAAACCAACCCACCGTGAAGGTCCGGGCCAGGCCATTTGTTTCGGACATAAGCATCAACTCAAACATTCCTAGCGTCAGATAGACGGGCCCATGTCGGGTCCGCCTAATTAAGCTTAGCGGAGAGCTTCAGGAAGACGGTCTGTCCGGCAATACGGGCTAAGCAGCTTTGACCGACGCTCGATGTCTAGCGAGAGTCGTCGTAGCGCCTGGCTCAGGCTCATCTGGCAATTTGTGGAACCAGCGTCCTTTGTTAGTCAACTTCGGGCCGCCTACTCAGACTCATCTGGCCAATTTACACTGACCAGTGCCCACGACTATAACCACACGGCGCCAGTTAAGTAGGGAAGGGGAAGGAGTGTGGGTGGTGGGGTAAATCTAGCTAATCAATTAAATGCCCGATTGACCACCACAGAGAGAAAGGTTTGTAGGCGTGACTGTCATGATTTGAATATCCAATGGAATTAGAGGGAGATTGATTTCGGTGTCAGGGGGTAAAAATTACTGACCAAGGTAACTCGCCCTTTTTTGGGAGATCAGAAACGGAATAAGAAGGATTGCGAGGGCGAGAACGGGAGAACGAGAGGAGAACGAACAAGAGACTGAGAGACGAGAGTCTGAGTGTAATCTCTGAGGAGAGAAGAGCAGAGAGATGAGGGAGGAGAGGAAAGAACCAAGTGGAGCATTAGCACGAGATAGTCTGGCAGAGGAAGGACTTCGAGAGATTGAAAGAGTTGCTAACTAATAAGAGAAAAGAAAGAAAAAAAAAAAAAAAGAAAAGCACCCATGTCCATTTGATAAGAGCAGACTAGAAGAGAGAGAGAGAGAAGCGAGAGAGTGCAGATGCATCATGCAGAAGACCGAAAGAAGAACAGATCGATGTTGATAGTCCACTGTTCTCTTGTCACTGGGGTTCGACCTCATACTTGCAGCGCCACTTTCATCGACAGACAACGCCCAGTGCCAACAGTCCTCACCTGACCAGGCGGCAGCAGCCCAATACCAGCGCCCAGCATTTTGGTGTCGTGTGTGAAAGAGACAGTAAAAAGAAAAAAAAAGGAAAGAAAAAGACAGTGATTCGTGAATAGATTAAGAACACCTGGCCAGGTCAAGATAGAAATCTATTTATAACCCGGGTTAGTTGATGCTATTTTAGATCAATGATTTAGAGAAGTTTTCAAGGAAAGAGAGAAGTTTTTATTTCATTAGATTCCATATGCATTGATGTTTCGTTCTATGATACATGTGTAGTACCGTATAGACTATACTAAGTGGTTTGATGTGACGAAACAGGATATATGAATGAGAGTGTAACAAGCTGTGAGTGTGTTTGGCTGTGCGCTAGTCCTTCCTCCATCGACATCACCAGAGGTTGACAATTTATTGGCGAGCTCTGCCAGGATATCTGGCCCATTTAGTATAATTGTTCAACTTCTCAGAGAAGGAAGCTGTGGGATTCAAGTATTGTCATCCTAAGACAAGGGGATGTCTTACTGTATGTTCCCAAGATAGTTAAATACTAGGCTTGGCATGCTTTCCAAGATCGTAATACCTAGGCTTGGGCATTTCAGCCCCAGAGTACTTATATCGCACAGAGCGCCTATAATTCGCTCTCCATGTTGGGGTCAGGCGCTGGCGTCTATAAAAACTACTACGTTGTCCAAGCTAATATTATCATTCGTAGGATTGTGCTATCACGTCCACTCGTGTTGGTACCACCATTTTGGCGTCTTTGTAAAAAATCTTGTTCAAAAAAAAAAAAAAAGAAGAGAATATTAAGAGGAAGAAAAGAACACCCCTATTGAACAACTTGTGAGTGTCCGCTCGTGATTAGGCATCGGGAGAAGAGTTGCGAGCGTTCGTTGACAACCAGCAAAAGATGGAAAGGATGAACGCGCGAAAGACGCCGTATCGCAGAAGAAGCTCGCAGGAAACAGAAAGAATGAAAGCAGGAAAACAGAAAGACAAAGGGAAGCGCAGGACAGAAAGATTAAGGATTCAGGCTAATGATAATCAGGCTAGGGAAACGCAGAAAAACAGAAAGAATAAGCAGGAAACGGAAAGATTAAAGGTGCCATTAGAATTGGAGAAAGTGAGAATACAAAGGGAGACACCGAGGATGGTACTCACTTTCCAGTGACTCTTGCGCAGCTATGCACCCGACCCAAGTTGCCAAAATTCCTGAAGGAACCGATTCGATTGATGCCATACATCAACGTTCGAAACGTTTGCGACCATCAGGGTTGGCCTCCTGAAGTGGGCAGTCATTTTGTCGCGTTATTGACAGGGTTAAGGCATTACAGATTTTTCACTGCATTTCCAGCAGACACCAATTCTGATTTTGTGCGTGAAGGATCTTTGTGAAGGGATTTTGACCTCACAGAGGAAAGGATTCAGAAGAAATTTCGTCAGCTAGATGCAAGCAGGGAAACGTACACTCAGTTTTTTTTTGTGCACGTCTAGATCACAATTTTAGAAATGGATAGAGTTGATTGTACGAAAAAGAGTTCGCTGATTGAAAGAGCTAGATTATGAAAGAACAGATTTGTCAGGTTGCGCCTGAGTTAACCATACATTTGAAAGTAGAGACAGCCAAGACAGCAGGAGTTTGTTGAAGTTCGCAGAGGGTAAAAGAGGCACGTATTGGGCACTAAGGTGCCAGGAGAAACAGGTGCTAGGCACAGGTGAGAAGAGTGCAAGGAGACTAGGGGAGTTTTTGCAAAGTCTGCAAACCCAGTGGTGGGGCAGAAGGAAGGGCAAAGGGACAATTAGGTGTTTCATTTGTCACAAGAAGGGACATGTGGCGAGGGATTGTCGCATGGGGTTTCCCAGAAGGCAGCAGCCTTGCAAGAGGTGGAAAAAGGGTCGTCAAGGGAAACGACCTGCAGTGGAACCAAAGGGTTTTCAGTCTGAAGAGGGTGGAGTGACCCTTATGGCTAGCACTGGACAGCAGTCAGTGTCGGGGATGGAGGGCACTGGGTGAGTGGTTCGTTACCAGTGGAAGAAGGGTGGATTGGCCAGCAGAGGGTGAAAGTGTTACGAGACACTGGTTGTTCATGCGGGGGTAGTACGAACAACGCTGGTCGAAAAAGGGGATTTGACAGGGCAATCCAGACCTGTACTCTAATCGATGGCACTGGGGGGGAGTTTCCAGTTGCAAGATAGAAGTACGTACCCCCTTTCTTCTCAGGCGAGTTGTCTGCGTTGGTGATGGAGAAACCCCCTTTAGATTGATCATTGGAAATATTTCAGGGCAAGGGAATCCAGGGGATCCTGAGTTGTTGACTGCACAGGGGCAGCAGTTCAAACACGGAGCAAGAAGGAGGAAAAGGTTGTAAACCGTTAGTTGTTCCAGGAAGGAAGTCGGGCATAGAGTGTCGCCCGATGAGTTTAGGGCGCACAGGAACAAGACCCTTCGCTCGTGAAGTCTTGGGGAGTTGGCAAGAGGTGGAGAGAAAAGGAGGTTAGAGGAGGTGAGACAGAATTTCTTGTGAAAGGCGGGCGTTGTACCGAGTGTTCACCAAGGGGAAGACAGGTAAGGTGACCACTCAGTTAGAGTACAGAGGTTATCGTGACACTGTCATGTCAGTGGGTCACGAGTCGGGTCATGGGGGTTTATCTCGGCACCAGCAAAACAGCTGACCGAATCTTTTATGCTTTCTTGGCCAGGAGCAATGGCAGACATAAAGCGTTTCTGCATGTCATGTGACTTTTGTCAAAGGTCAGCCACAAGATGGGGTGAAGAGGAAGGCGCCCCTTAAACACCCCTTTAATTGACACCCTTCAGGAGGGTGGCTGTTGACCCGATTGGCCCAATCGCGCCCTGTTCCAAAGGTGGGCACAGGTATGTGTTGACACTTGTGGACTACGCGACCAGATACCCAAAAAGCGGGTTTATTGAAAGGCGTAGATACGCAACGGTCGGGTGAAGGGTGGTAGACATCTTTTCTCGCGTGGGGGTGCCAGCACAAATTCTCAGTGACGGGGTCACAGTTATCGCGTGATGAGGAGGCAAAGGCTGCGGATCACCAGTGTACTACCCTACCCTCACAATGAATGGCTTGGTGGGGAATTCAAATTTGGTGTGGGGGGGGGGATATCTCCAATTGATGCTACGAGGACCGACACAATCGGTCGAGTTCCCGATAAATTCAAATCGGAAGACAAAAGTCCGACTCTGACAGGCGATATAAACGGGTCTTTTTTCCCGTGGAGCTAGAGAAATGATTTGGTTGTTCATTCTAAAACCCTCATCCACATTCCCCCTGATTTTTTTCCCACGCCATAACACACATACACAGACACACACCTTTTTGTGTCCATTTATCTCGCATGCCATACTCTTAAAGCGACAGAGGAATTGTTAGCCTTTATTTGTTTCCCCCCTGTGCTGTTTTCGCATCAAATTCCTGGCAAGGTATATCAGCTGAGAAGAAAAGGATAACATCTGAGGGTGCAGTGGGACTGTACGCAACTGCCACCACCAACCAGCCTGAAGCAATGCTGCGACAAAACCCTTTGAAATCCTGCGCTGCGTTCACAAAGAGTGCAGGCACGCACAGGGCATCCCATCAAGACTCAGGGATGCTCCTGTCAAATGCCATTTTGTGTGACACGGACGCGACCAAGAGAGTCTCCATGGAATCGTCCCCATGGGTTGAATACCAGCCCGTGTTTTCGTGACTGCAAGAGTCCACCGGCGAAAGACGCCGCCCTCAAGCGAAGTGCTGCACACCATCTCTTAGGAGATCCGAGGAAAGTCTGCTGACAGCACTGACATCACTGACATAATGCTTTGATAATGTTGTTTTAAACCCAGGAGAAGCTGAGCATCAGACCGTTGACCTAAAAAAAAAAAATCTGTATTGTATCTTTAAATGAAATCCTCAAGCATAACCTGAATGATGACCCCTCTCATATATTTAACACTCTTTACTACTGTTGAAATTCATCAAGTCATGTGGCAACACCTCCTCACAGAAAAAATGGTTATATCATTTGTTTCTACCTTTCACTGCTGTTCTGTGGTGCCACTGAAATTGTCTTGGTGGTGAAAATACCACAGACTTGTTCATAGCATATCTCATTTGGTGCCAAGAGAAGAACAACATAACAAGCCGTTCCACTGCTAGTTCAAATCAGGCGGCCGAAAGTCGACTCTAGTCAACGATATAAATAGTTCTGTTTTAAAGACAGGCTTTTGTGGCCCCCATATGCAGCGATAGAAGGAATTAACATTTAAATTCTGACGTCCACTTATTCGTTCACAAATACGATCACATCATTTAAACACCCACAAATCGGTTGTTTTAATTCATGCAACTACGTAGTCTTCATGACGGAGGAATTGTTAGCACACTGTCGTGTTCTTCCCACTACTTACTCTCTCTCACACTCACTCTCTCTCCTCTCGTCTCTCTCTCACTCTCTCTCGGGGTCTTGAACTGTTGAACGTGTTCAGTGGAGAAGACACACTGCTAAATCGCTCCGTAATTAAAGGATAATTACTACTGTTTCTGACGTTCACTTTCGCCCCTCTGCTCTGTCTTGGTGTAACGAGCTCCTAGTTGCTATGCCTTGTGGATACTAGATTTCCGCATGCGATGCGGATCTTTGTGCCCATTTTTTGTGGTATTCATGTGGAAAATAGCAGAAAACAGGCCCCATGCAACCGAAGACATTGAAGGTTCGCGTGAGCAGACGGTGTCCTCGTTGGTTGCCTCCTCACTTACTTTAGTTTTGGGGGAGTTTTTTTATTGCAATGTGGCGATGTCGAGCAAAAACCCTGGGCCAACCAAGAGCAGTCTGCACAGTCCAGCGTCAGCAGTGACCGGCGGACGAAGAACCAGCACGGACAAATTCTGAAAGCGCCTCATCCAGCCCGCCCAACTTTTACGACGCCATCTCCGTAGAACCTACCATAATGGATGACCGGCCATGCCTTCAAACACTCAACACGAAAGTTTGATGAGAAATGAAGGCAGAGATGATAGAATTCCGTGACAGTTTTGCCTGCCCTACATGGTGATTTGAACCCTGAAGGAGGAGGTGAAGGACCTTCAACATGAGAACGCAGACCTACGCAACACCAACGACAACAGATGAAAGAGGATCCAGGACTTGGAGAGGAAGACAGACGACCCTGGAGGACGGTCGAAGCGGAACAACGTTATCTTCTATTGACTTTTCCCGCCAAAGAAGCGAGAACAAACCGCAAGACTGTGAAAGTATTGTGAAGGACCTGCTAAAGAAAAACTTGAAATAAAGTGAGATATCATTCGACCGCGTTCATCGCCTTAACCTCCAAGTCAGAATTCACAGTTATTGGACGCTGCAACCTTTTTCAAGGACAAAGAAAAAATTCTAAAGGCAAACAGAAACTGAAGGGCACTCAGGTTTTTTTGGGAGATGACTTCTCGTTCTCCGGTGAGGGAAATATGACGACAGCTACCCTCATCTGAAGAAAGCACGTAGTGAGGGAACGCGTGCCACTAATGGTGTTCGAACCATCTCCTTATTGAGGTAAAAGGTACGGACTAGTCGATGACAAAATCTCCGTGAAATGCAATAGGGGGGTGCCTGCCCGCAATGACAACCGTGACACCGCAACTGAACTCATACGACGTGTAACAGTCCGAGCAGAACGGGAACTGAGGCCGCACAGAAAGCGAGTCGTGTGCGTTGAAAGATAAGCTTGAATGACAGAGTTGGCACTAATTGTCCGGGTGCAAGGACGGGGGTCAAATGGATACGACGAAAGAACTGTTTGTGTAATAATCCTCATGACGGTTTTGATACTGTGTTTTTTTCTGATTTTTTGTACAACATATGAATGCATTAACAAATGCACTGATGTCATAAGCGAGGGAAGGATGTACATATTTACAATGAATTGAACAATGATCTGTTTAATTGAATTAACGAAAAAAGAGAAGGTAGTGTTCAAATAGTATCATCAAAAGAAAAGAAGTGAAATTAGTGTGGAAAGTGGATATTTATGCGAGATGTACATGAACGAATGGATGACCACAGAACAAATAAGGTTAATATGGCATGAAAATGTATCATCGATGTGTTCTAATTCACACCAATCGAGATGGAAATCGTACACTATTTATTTTTACACTGAATGTTAATGGACATCTTTCTAAAATTAATCAATAGGAATTCTAACGTACCTATTCAACTTCGACATTATATGTCTGTTGAAACGTTTGTAGAGAATCTGACTCTTAATATTTTCACTAACTATACAAGCTTTATAAAAGCCAGGCATAAAACTTTCAAATACAGGGAGACGATCTGTGGGTATAATGTGTCTTGTTAGAAATGAGATAGTGCCTTTCATTCATGAGATTCAAGGTAGATAATCCAATGTCCTTTGCTCCTGATTGACAAAATTTGTTTGATTTAACAAGAATGTTTTGTATTGTGTTTCGTATGTGCCCCCTAAGGCTCGGCCTTTTTATAACCACTTAGATATTGGACAACGGCATTAATTCACTTTGAAAGAGTGTATTGTTGACTGTATACTTGAATATGCAATGTGCATGTGACCTCTCCGGTGATTTAAACAGCAGAACTGCAAAATTTTTTCTCCTGAATTTTACATACGATGAATTTGGTACTAGTATTTAAAGTTTTGCTCTGCGTATTTTACCAGAAAATCAGCTGACCAGAACTGAATATCTACGGAAAAATTTGGTTGAATATGTGCACGTACTCTTGGTATTTATATATTTCTTAATGTGTATGTAATGAGCACCTTGATGGAATTATACGTTTGTGTCCAGTCGGAAACACTGTTAATGATTATTTTCTTGCTTTCTAAAGGAAAATTGTTCTCCGTTTCTCCTCGTCTGGGTAGATTAGTAGTTTCAGGAGAGCAGGTTAAATCTGATCACTTTACGACTTTGAATTTCATTTAAATGTGGTAAGAATGCTAACCATTTTCTCTTCTGGAGTTGAAAAATGTGAATAAGTATATTGAAAAATTTGTGTGATAGTGATGTAACACAGTCTTATTTGGATGCAATGCATTCCTCGAAGTGTTAAGCTTACATAAATATGCGTTTAAATTGATTGAGCATGACTAAAATGAAGCACTTGAATGTATTTGTTGAGACTGTTAACCTTATGGAGCATGTTTTGAAAGAAACGAATTATATTGATAATTTAACTAAAAGTAGTGACAGGTATGAAAAAGAAAGTAAATCAAGTAGGAAAAGCTAAACTTTTATTGCAAGTTTTTTCGGCAAATCCGAAAGATCCAACCGATAGTGACGCTTACAGTGTACCGAGAAGAAGAAATCAGAATCTTTTACAGCGAAAAGAAAAAAGCATAATGATTAACTACAGGATAAGTTAACTGGGTCAATAAATAATCATAAAAATCTGGGAGAGCCAACCAACATGCATAGAATTTCTGTTAAAGAAAGCAAGCTAATAATTTAACAAATAGATTGACTGGTCTGAACACTTTAAAAGTCTGCTTGAAAGAGATACAGTAAACAAAGAAAATTATGCGTGTCAATAAAATTCGACAACGAACAAGAGGAAAATGCTTTACATGAATCGCCCGAATATCTAGGGAAGAAGTATGTTAGCCATAAGAAAATAAAAGTTGGCCAAAGCTGCCGGACCCACGAGTTCGGGAAAGTTAAAAAATGTTGGAGAGCCAGATGATGATTTTTTACGACAGCTATGTTAATACGTATTTGACAAGGTTGTTTTTCTCCGGAAAACTGGACAAAAACCATTGTAGTCCCTATTAATTAAAAAGGAAATCCACAAGACCAATCACCCTACAGAGGCATATCTTTATGTGGATATAAGTGCTAGAGATTTATTAGCACTATAATAAACAACCGCTACAGAAATGGATAAAGGGCAAAACTTACAGATGAACCTCAAGCAGGATTTAAAAAGGATATTCCACTATCGATCAAATGTTCACGCTATAGCCTTAATACAAAAAAACAATTTGTATGAATCGTAACTTTATGTAGCTTTCATTGATTTTGAGAAGCTTTTGACTCAATAAAAGAAATTTACTGTGGCCTATTCTTTTAAAAAATGGATAAAAGGTAAGCTTTTTTGGTGTATTAATAGCATTACATAAACGTTTAAAAGTTATAATTCCATCTGGAGATAAATAACATATTACAATCAACTGTAACACGGGTGAAACAAGGTGATGTTACCAGTCTGTAATTGTTTCACTATTCCTTAATGAACTGGCATTAGAAAGTAATATCAGATGTGGGAAACATGGTGCAAGGTTCACATATGATTTTTCTGAATTATTCATTTTGTTATTGGCGATGATTTAGTATCTATTGTTCAGAAAACCGTTGTTGGATTACAGACGCAGTTTTATAGTCTACACCCGCGCAGCCTCAGAATTTCCAATTGAATATAAACATGACTCAAAAGCATTATAAGTGGTGTTTAGAAAAGGGGTATTTGGCCGAAAGAGAAAGGTGGACTTCTAATGGGATCCTAATTACCTGTGGTGAATATATACCAACACTTGGGAAATCTATTTTTCTACTAGCTGAGTTTTACTGCAGCATGCCGGGATCTGTGAGCAGAGCAAAAAAGGGGCTTTATTATGTGGTTTTGCAAAAATTTGTACAAATTGAAGAATAAATCTCTTGATCTTACTTCAGAAGTTATTTGACGCTCAAATTCAACCGATTGTTTCCATATGGTTTGCACGGACAAAAATGAAACACCAACCACGTGAGAGTCGCCAGCCATTTGTTCGGACAAAAGCTTCACTCAAAACATTCTAGGGGCGACAGATAGACGGGCCCAGTTTCGGGTCCGGCCAATTACGCTTAGCGAGTAGCGCATTCAGGAAGACGTCTGTCCGGCTATTACGGGCTAAGCAGCTTGACCGACGCCTCGATGTCTAGCGAGAGAGTCGTAGCGCCTGGCACCAGGCTCATCTGGCAATTTGTGGAACCAGCGTCATTGTTAGTCAGACGTTCGGGGCCGACCTACATCAGACACATCTGTCCAATTACAACTGACCATTCCCCACGACTTAACCCCACGGCGCCAGATAAGTAGGGAAGGGGGAAGGTATGTGTGGTGGAGGTGAAAATCTATCTAACATTACTGACCGATTTGACCAACCACAAGAGAATGGTGTGTAGCGTGACTGTCATGAATTTGATGAATATCCAATGGAAATAAGGGAGATGCTTCGGGTGTCAGGGGGTCAAAAATACTGACCAATGGAACTCGCCCTTTTGGGAGATCAGAAAGGAATAAGAAGGATGTCAGAGGGAGAGAAACGGGAGAACGTAGAGGAGAAACGAACAAGAGAGACTGAGAGAGAGAGGTCCCTGATTGGTATCTCTGAGGATAGAAGAGTCAAGAGATGAGGGAGAGAGAGAGAACCAAGTTGGAGGCATTATTAGCACGAGATAGTTGCAAGGAAGGACTTAGAGAGATGTGAAGAGAGTTGCTAACTAATGAAGAGGAAAAGAAAGAAAAAAAAAAAAGAAAAGAAAAGCAACCATGGCCATTTAATAAGAGCCAGACTAGAAGAGAGAGAGAGAGAGAAGAGAAGAGTGCAATGCGTTAAAGCAGGAAGAAAGAAAGGAGAACAGATCGATGTGATAGTCCACTGTTCTATTGTCACTGGTTAGACCTCATACGTGGCCAGCGCCACTTTCATCGACAACCAACCCAGTGCCAACGTCTCAACCTGACCCAGGGCGGCACGCCAGACCAATACCAGCGCCAGCAGTGTGTCGAGTTGTGAAAGTGACAGTAAAACAGAAAAAATTCACAACAAGAGGGAAAAGAAAAAGACAGTGATTCGTGAATATAAATATCACCCCTGGCCAGGTAGAGTAGAAATCTCTTTATACCCGTTAGTTAATGATGTTTTATATCAATATTATGTGAAGTTCAGAAAGAGAGAATGTTTTTTTTATTTCATTTGATTCCCATATGCATTGATGTTTCCGTTCTATGATCATGTGTAAGTAATAGTTATAGACTTTTACTAGTGGTTTTTTTGATGTGACGAATGCAAATGAATTATAAGAATGATATTGTAAGCAAGCTTGAGTGTGTTTGGGCTGTGCGCTAGTCCTTCCTCCATCGACATCACCAGAGGTTTGAACAATTTATTGGCGACCTGCCAGGAATTCTGGCCCATTTATTAGAAATTGTTCAACTTCTCAGAGAGAAGCTGGGTGGAATTTCAAGTATTGAATCCCTAAGACAAGGGTTTGTCATACTGTAATGTTCCCAAGATAGTTTAAATACTAGGCTTGGCATTGCTTGCCCAAGATAGTTAATACTAAGGCTTGGCATTTCAGCCCCAGAATACTTTTTTCGCACAGATCGCCGATAATTTTATCGCTCTCATAGTTGGGTCAGCCCCCGGCCCCCCCTTGGGCGTCTTATAAAACTAACTTACGTTGTCCCAAGCTAATATTAACAATTCATAGATTGTGCTATCACGTCCACTCCGTGTTTTTTGTAACCACCATTGGCTGTCGTTTGTTATAAAAAACTTATTCAAAAAAAAAAAAGAAAGATATATAAATGGCGGAAGAAAAGAACACACTATTGAACAACATTGTGAGTGTCGCGAGTGATTTTAGGCTATTCGAGAAGAGTTGCGAGCGTTCGTTGAAAACTCAGCAAAAGATGGAAAGGATGAACGCGCGGAAAGAACGCCGTAACGCAGTAGAAACGCAGGAAACAGAAAGAATGAAGCAGAACAAAAGACAAGGGAAGCGCAGGAAACAGAAAAGATTAAAGGATTCAGGCTAATGATAATCAGGCTAGGGAAACGCCAGGAAACAGAAAGAATGAAGCAGGAAAAACGGAAAGATTAAAGTTCAATTAGAATAGGAGAAAGAGTGAGAATACAAAGAGACCACCGAGGAGGTAGCATCACTTTCCGAGACTCTGTGCGCAGCTATGCTCCTCGACCCAAGTTTGCCAAACTTCTCGGTGAAGGAACCGATTCGATTGATGCATACTCATCGTTCGAAACGTTTGGCGACTCATCCAGGGGGGGGGGGGGGGGGCCTCCAGAAGAGTGGGCAGTCATTTTGTTACGGCGTTATTGCCGGGTAAGGCATTACAGATTTTTCACTACGCATTGGGCCCCCCAGCATACACCCAATCTGATTTTGGTGCTGTGAAGAATCTTTGATGAAGGATTTTGACCTCACAGATAAGGATTCAGAAAGAAATTTCGTTCACTAGAATTGCAAGCAGGGGAAACTACACTCATTTGGTGCACGTCTAGATCACTATTTTGAGAAATGGTTAGAGTTAGAAGTGGTACGAATAAAGAGTTCGCTAATTGAAAGAGCTGTTATGAAAGAACAGATTTTTGTCAGGTAGCGGCCCTGAGATAACCATACAATTGAAAGAGAGACAGCCAGGACCAGCAGGAGAGTTGTTGAAGTTCGCAGAGTTTTAAGAGAGGCACGTTTGGGCATCTAAGGTGCAGAGAAACAGGACAGCAACAGTGAGAAAGTGCAAGGAGACCAGTGAGTTTTCTGCAAATCTGCAACCCAGTGGTGGGGACAGAAGGAGGTCAAAGGGACATTAGGTGTTTTCATTTGTCACAAGAAGGGACATGTGGCGAGGATTGTCGCATGAGGTTCCAAAGGCAAGCATCCTTGCAAATGGATAAGGTCCGTCAGGAAACGACCTAAGTGGAACCAAAAGGGATTCAGTCTGAAGAGGGTGGAGTGCAGCTTTATGGCTAGCACTGGACAGCAGCTCAGTGTCAGATGGAGGGCACTATGCTTGAGTGGTTCGTTACCAGTGAAGAAGGGTGGATTTGGCCAGCATCGGGTGAAAGTGTTACGAGACCACTGTTGTTCATGCGTGTAGTACGAACAACGCTGGTCGATAACGGATTTGACGGGCAAAATACCAGACCTGTACTCTAATCGATGGCCTGTGAGGGCAGTTTCCCAGTTGCTAAGATAGAATTACGTACCCCTTACTTCTCAGGCGAGTTGTCCTGCGTAGTGAGGGAGAAACCCCTTCACGAACTGATCATTTGGGAAATATTCCAGGTGAAGGGATCCAGGGGATCTTGAGTTGTTGACTGCTACAGGGGCACAGTTCCAAACACGAGCAAGAAGTAGAGAAAAGGTTGTTAACCGGTAGTTGTTCCAGGAAGGAATCGGGGCATAGACTGTCGCCTGATGAGTTTAGGGCTGCACCAGGACCAAGACCCTTCGCCTCGTGAAAGTCTTGGGAGTTGGCAAGAGGTGGCGAGAAACATGAGGTTAGAGGAGGTGAGACAGAATAATCTTGTGAAAGGCGGGCTGTTGTACCGAGTGTTCACCAAGGGAAGACAGGAGAGGTGACCACTCAGTTAGAGGGAACCATCGTGTTTATCGTGACACTGTCATGTCAGGGGGTCACGAGTCGCTCATGGCGGTCATCTCGGCACCAGCAAAACAGCTGACCGAATCTTGATGACTTTCATTGGCCAGGAGCAATGGCAGACATCAAGCGTTCTGCTGTCAGTGACGTTGTCAAAGGCATCCACAAGAGGTGAAAGGAAGCGCCTCTTAAACTCCCCCTTTTAATTGACACAATCCATTCAGGAGGGTGGCTGATGACCTGATTTGCCCAATCGCGCCCTGTTCCAAATGTGGGCACAGTATGTGTTGACACTGGTGACTACGCGACCAATACCCAGAAGCGTTTTGCATTGAAAGGCTAGATACGCAACAGGACGCTGAGGCGGTATGACATCTTTTTCCTCCGCGTGGTGTGCCAGCCAAATTCTCGTGACCAGGGGGTCACAGAGTTCACCTCAGGCGTGATGAGGGAGGTCAACAGCTGCTAGGGATCACACAGCTGCTCACTACCCCATACCATCCACAATGCAATGGCTATTTGGGAAAGGATTATCAACGTGGGTGCTGAAGGGCCATCTTAAAGAAGCTCTGTGAGGAAAGGCAGCAGAATTGGGACCGCTACATTCCAGCCACTGTTTGCCTACAGGGAAGCCCCTCAGGAAAGCACAGGCTTTTTCGCCATTTGAGCTGCTGTATGGGCGGACAGTTTTTTCGGGGGAAACCCAGTGTGCATTCTCAAAGAGCTGTGGTCCGGAGAACAGGATCAGAAGAGGTCAAAACCACTTACCATAATGTGGTGGACCTAAACGCAATAGGCTCGAGGAGACATGTAAGTCGCAAGGGAGAGTTGCCAGGAGGCTAGGGTCGTCAGAAGAGCAGTAAGACAAAGGTGAGAAAGCAATTCCTCAAGTGGGTAGATCCAGTTCCAATTACTTAACTTGCTTCCCACGGATCACAACAAGCTGCTGATTGCATTGAAGGACTCATTCACCATCATTGAAAAGGTAGATCAGGACTACCGAAACGATGTGAATGGGAAATCAAAACTTTTCCATGCAATTGCTCCGCAAATACATTTCAGCGTGAGACTCAGCACATAGGCGACAGCAGCAATCATTGAATGGAGGTGAGAGACCCAGCAGAAGAAGGAGATTTTGTTGCCTGAGTTTCCAGTAGAAGAGTCATCAGGGATGTGTCACTGTATGAAGGGCTAGACAGAGGGAGACAGGAGAAGTTAGGGGGCTCCTAGAACATAAAGGATAGGCGTCCCTGACGATAAACCAGGCAGGACAACTCTAGAGCCATGTACGGTGGAGTTAACATCCCAGAAAAACCCTACATGTGAAAGGCCTACCCCGATCCCAAATGCCCCACCGGCACGACCAAGCAAGTGATCGAGGAGGAGGTAGAAAAGATGTTGGACCTTGGTGATTGAAACGTCCAACATCATATAGTGCACCCGTCGTCTTAGTAGGAAAAAAGTTCCAGGTGAGCATCGATTCTGTGTCGACTATAGACGACCTGAACAGTGGACCACCAAGGCGATGCAGAGGCATACCAAACATGGGAAGACCTGTTCGCTCAGATCGCCACAAGGCAAGAGCCAGTATTTCACCAGATAGATCTAGCAAGGGTTACAGGCAATACCCTGAGTGAGGACGTCAAAGGAAGTCACAGCAATCCCACAAAGGGCATATACCAGTGGCGAGTACTCCCATTTGAAGGTTCAACGCACCTGCAGTCTTCTCTCGGATGAAGAGGAAGCATGACGGATGGAAGGTTTGTGAATTTCCTGGATGACATTCTGATAGCACCGAGAATGGGAGGAGCATCTGAGGCACTAGGAAGCAGTTTTAGAGAGGATGAGACATAGCCAATCTCACAGCCAGACAACAAAGTGCCAGGTTGGTTTTCCCAGCCTGGAGTTCCTAGGTTTTGTTGTCGGAGGCGACACAAAGCAGCCAGGAAAGAGGAAAGGGGAGAAGAAGAGAATTCAGAGAGACCAAGACCAAAACAGAAGGCCAGGAGTCAGCAGGATTTATATTGGGTCTAATAGGGGTTGTCTCCAAATATTGCTGCAATCACACGAGTCCTCTCAGTGATTTGGTCAAGGCAGGGAAAACCGGCAGTGAGTCGAATGGTCAGTACGCAGCAGAGCAAGCACTGCAGACGGTGTTGGAAAGACTAGGTTCCCGTCCCATCCTTTTGAAGCTACCAGATATGTCCAAACAAGACCATTTTGTTGCGGACAGATCATCGAGGGAGGGATAGGTGCAGTAATTGTTACAGGACATGAAGGGTCGAGTTCCCTTGAGGTATGCTAGCAGAATTGACAAAGAGTGAAGAAGGTACGCAACGGTGGGAAGGCGAGTTTAGCTGACGTGGTGGGCCGTGCAGAAGTTCCACAAATACTTGTATTGGAAAGAAGTTTCGTGATAGAGACAGAACACCAACCACTCAAATTCCTGCAGGAGCAACAGCAGAAAAACAGCAAGGTTCTGCGTTGGGGCAATGGCAACTGCAGCCCTACAGTATCCGAGTGCAGTACATTCCCCCGGTCGACAAATGTCCGGAGCTGACTATTTAAAGCCGTGTATCTAGCCAAGCTGGCAACTCAGAGGAAGTCAGTCATATCCGGGGTGCTTAGTTGATAATATGTGTTTGATTACAGTTTATGTTGAGTGGATATGGGTTTCATTCCCATTGGCTATGGTTCATATTTTGTGTGAGACTTGTTTCATATATCTTCTTTGTGAGACTGTTCATGTGAATGTAGTTATGCATGGAGCATACATCGCTTGTTGTAGTGATGCAAATTTGCAATAAGGTGAGGATGGAATTCCCATGAAGTGTCATGGATCGTGATCATATTATATTGTGCTTTTCATAGAAATTGTGAAAAGATGTGCAAATCCGCAAGTAGGGGAATTGCATAGGAGCCACAGAGGTCGTTATAAAAAGAGTCAAATAACGCAAGAGTGCACTTCATAAAACTCATTGGAGTGGTATTCCACTAATGATATATTTTAAAATTTATAAACCGTTGGTTTGTAAAGTATTTTTTTAAAAACTTTGCAACGTGTAGCTGTGTGTCAGCAAATTCGGTTGTTTTTTTTTTTTGTACCGTTTTTTGAAGACCATGCGGAGCAAGGTTCTAATTGGCAAGGGGGAAATTGTCACGAACCAAAAATTGAACAACCCAAATTCGTGAAGTCGCCAGCCAATTTGTTCGGACATAAGCCATCAGAACTCAAACATCTAGGACCTCCATATAGACGGCCCATGGGTCTGTCCGGCAATTAAGCTTAGCGAGAAGCTTCAGAGACGGTCCCCTGTCAGCTTATACGGGCAAGAGCACTTTGACGAACGCCTCGATGTCTATCGAGAGGAGTCCCGTAGCGCTGGCTCAGTGCTCATCTTTCAGCTCAAATTGTGGAACCAGCGTCATTTTTAGTCAGACGTCGGGGCGCCTACTCATACACTCAGGCAAATTTACTCTGACCAGTGCCCACACTTACGGCCACACGGCGCCCAGTTAAGTAGGAAGGGGGGACGGTAAGTGTGAGGTGGGGTGAACTCTAGTAATCAATTAAATGACCGATTGACCCCTAACCACAGAGAGAAAGGTGTGTAGGCGAGACATGTCCCATGATTTTGAATATTCCAATGGATTAGCGGGAGATGACTTCGGGTGTCAGATGGGTAAAAATACGACCAATGTCTCGCCTTTTTGGGAGATCAGAACGGAATAAGCATGATGTGAGAGGGAAGAACGGAGAAGCGAGGAGAACTCACGAGATACTAGAGATAGAGAGGTCCTGAGTGTAATCACTGAGGATAGAAGAGCAAGAGAATAGGGGAGGAGAAGGAGAGAACCAAGAGGAGGCATTAGCACGGATATCTGGCAGAGGAAGGACTTAGGAGAGAGTGAAGAGAGTAGCTAACTCATGAAGAGGAAAATAAAGACAAAAAAGAAAAGAAAAGAAAAGCAACCAAGTCCATTTTGATAATAGTCAGACAGCAGAGAGAGGAGAGCGAAAGAGCACTGCGTTAATGATGCAAAAAGGGAATAAGAAAGGAGACCCGCTCGCATTTAGAAAGTCCCATGTACACATTTACCCACAACTGGGATTCGCCCCCATACCAAGGCCATTCGCGTCACCATATTACACTCGACCAGACCAACGCAGTGCCAACAGTCTCACCTGAACCAGGCGGCAGCAGACCATACCAAGCGCTCAGCAGTTTTATGTCGTGTTGTGAAAGTGACAGTAAAAAAGAAAAAAAAAAGGAAAAGAAAAAGACAGTGATTCCGTGAATAGTTAAGATTCACCTGGCCAGGTAAAGTAGAAATTCAATTTTATACCCGGTTAGTTGATGATGTTTTAGATAAATGATTTTATGAAGTTCATGAAAGAGAGAATGATTATTTTCATTTGATTCCATATTATGCATGATGTTTCGTTCTATGATCAGTGTAGAAAGTTTATAGAACTTTACTAGTGTTTGATTGACGAATGCATGATATATGACTAGTATTGTAATCAAGCTGGTTGGAGTTGTTTTGGGCTGGTGCGCTATCCTTCCTCCATCGACATCACCAAGGTTGACAATGGTGCCGAGATATAGGGGTCTTGAAAATGCAGCGCTCATTAATCCTTAAAAATTACACATGTTTCGCTCATTAAAAGGTTTTTTTAGGAGTGGAAATGAGAAAGACCAAATGACCTCATCTATGGGGAGACGACCAGAATCCTATATATATCAAATCAATTTGTGCAGTTAAGAGATACTGGTTAAAATAACACACTAGAAGCAGAGTAGATTAACCACGGAAAAGCCTACAGAATGTTTATTTGATTTAAGATGCACGGAATAAAAAGACTCGTGTAGATGTGGGGGCTCAATGGCTGTTTTGCATATATATATCAGTGTAGATCAGATTAAAAGCGTATGGTTTTAGGTTATGTATGGGAGAACCAAGTGTTGAAGAATACGACAATTTTGTATCATTTAAAGACAGATTGTATCGTTAGGTGGCAAGAATGGGATTTACATGTAATAACAGTGAAACTGTTTCACGTGTATAGAACATTTTGTTCTGTAAAGGAGATAAATCTTAATTTGAAGTTGAATTTATAGACAGGCATTTAAAATTTGTATTGACAAGTTTAGACATGGCGTGTCTGAAATTACGTGTCACTACTATCGTTATAGATGACATATCAAAACAGATAGGATGTGTCCATTGATGTCACAACTATCGTTTAATAGATTACATACAGAAACAGATTGTTTGTCCATTGTGTGGAAATTGAGTGTCCACTACTATCGTTAATAGATTACATACAGAAAAAGATTATGATTTGTCCATTGGGTGAAATTGTGTGTCACTACTATCTTATAGATAACATACAGAAAAATATTTGATTTGTCCAATGTGTGGAAATTGTTGTCACTACTATCGTTATAGATTACATACAGAACAAATTTGATTTGTCATTGTGTGAAATTATGTGTCACTACTATCGTTATAGGTTACAGTACAGAAAAAGATTTGAATTTGTTCCCCATTGTGTGGAAATTGTGTGTCACTACATCGTTTAGAGGTTACATACAGAAAAAGATTTGTTTGTCCATTGTTGTGGAATTGTGTGTCACCACTATCGTTAAGATTTACATACAGAAAAAAGATTGATTGTTCCATTGTTAGAATTGCCAAGGAAGATGAAGTTCACTTTCTTTTAAATCTGTCCCTGCTTTAACTAATTTACGAAAACATACATACCTTTGAAATTTCTATAAGTATCCAAGCCAGTTTCGATTGAGTTTACTGTTGGCATCAAGAATGAACCTTGTCAGAAACTTATCAGTAATCCTATAAAAAGCGTTAAGAAACGAACGCTGCTATATCCTTAAGATCTTAAAATACATAATATGCATTTTATGACTTGTGTGGTGTAAAAGATACTAAGGAAATGTTGCAATGTTCGAGAATTGAAAAGTGTACCCCTTCAAGAGGGGCAATGGCCTATGCTTGAATAAATTATCCGAATCCGAATCTCTCTCTCTCTCTCTCTCTCTCTCTCTCTCTCTCTCTCTCTCTCTCTCTCCTCTCTCCCTCCCTCCCTCCCTCTCTCCCTCACTGTGTGTGCGTGCGTGCGTGCGTGTGTGCGTGCGTGCGCGCGCGCGCGTGTGTGTGCGCGAATCTGTATGTGTGTGTGTGTGTGTGTGTGTGTGTGTGTGTGTGTGTGTGTGTGTGTGTGTGTGTGTGTGTGTGAACATCTGTGTGTGGTGTTGTGTGTGCTTGCGTGCGCGCGCGCGCGCGTGTGTGTGTGTGTGTGTGTGTGTGTGTGTGTGTGTGTGTGTGTGTTGTGTGTGTGTGTGTGTGTGTATGTGCGCGTGTGTGTGTGTGTGTATGTGTGTATGTGTGTGTGTGTGTGTGTGTGTGTGTGTGTGTGTGTGTGTGTGTGTGTGTGTGTGTGTGTGTGAGTGTGCTTGCATGCGCGCATGAGTGCGCGTGTATGTGGACTTAGGATCAAAGAAGACCAGCACTAACAAGAAATAGTTTCGAATCATTTCCACCAGCACTCGTCAGTCCAGTAAAAGATGGGCTGGCTGGCTGAAGCGTGTTGGTAGTTGAGGCGACTAGCATCACGTAATAGTGAAGGGTTTATTTATTTCATATTTCCTCGAATTCATTTTCTTTTTTTCTTTTTCTCCCTCCCGTTCCCTTCGCCCCCTCACCCCCCCCCCCCCCCCCCCCCCACCCCACCCCCGCCTTTTTTCTCATTTTCTGTGTTTTTCTTTCATTTGAGTCTTTGCCAAGTCATTGATGTCATGACAGAAGAATTGTTAGCCTGCGGTTGTTTTTCCCCACTACTACATTGTTCAGCATATATATATATATATATATATATATATATATATATATATATATATAATATATATATATACTGTAATGCATTTTTTGTTCGGCAGGAAACCAGTAAAGAGAAGGCGAGCACAATCAAGACAGTATGATACAAAGCAATACCATGCAGCGTTGTTCTGGACTGTCTGGAAGTCCAAGACACTGATGCAAGACGCAAGGCCTCGAACTGTCAGCTAAAGGAGGACTTCAATACTTTAGCCTAGTTAAGATGAGTGAGCCAGTGACAAAGCGGCAGCGACTCCTTCAGAAACATGATGGTGAACACGTCTGATTCTTCCGAGTTCCATGCAGCAGACGCGACAGATAGAAAAGCCTTCTCGTTACAAAAAGACACCAATTCTTCTTGGATCTCTTCTTCCTTCTTCTTCATCATCATCATCATCATCAACTGCTGCTCCTGCTGCTGCTACTACTACTACTACTACTACTACTACTACTTCTTCTTTCTTGAATTCTCCTCTTCCTCCTCACTGTCTGTCTGTCTATCTGTCTGTCTGTCTGTCTGTCTCTCTTTCCCTGTCTCTCTCTCTCTCTCGTCCTCCCCCATCAATCTCTTTTTCCCTCTCTATTTCTGACGGCTGATTTCATCCAGAAAACATAATAAAGTATTGAATTTGTCACTGTTCTTGCGTTTAAAACCTCTATCTGAGATAAAGACAGGCCTCATTCCACTTTTCTTGTATTTGTACAATTGCGTTTTGCCCCTCGCTTTGTTGTTGGTGTGCGTTTTTGTTCAGCCATCACGTCATAGGAGGCCCTGGCACACAATGAATAAATCTCTCTCTCTCTCTCTCTCTCTCTCTCTATATATATATATATATATATATATATATATATATATATATATATATATATATACAAGGTAAAAACAAGTTCTTCATTTTCTCCACACAAGGGAAAAATCAACATTAAAACTCGAGCTTTTCGCCCACAGGCTTCATCAGGAGAATGTGAAATGTGACCAGTTTGAAAACAGTCAAGAAAAAACAGTTCAGTGTTGGGCATAGGCTACATCCAGTTCCTCCTGTTACATATCATTCACGTGCTACGCAAAAACACAAACTCAATGCAAGAAGAGAGAGAGGGGGGGTGGGGGGAAAGGGGGAAGGGGGGAAAAAGAGTAGGTGATGGTGGTGGTCGTGGAACAACTGGTAGAAGAATAACGAAAGGATGGGAAGCTGGAGGAGGGGGTGGGGGAGGGGTGTTTGTGGTCTAGGGATAGTAGGGATTGGGGTAGAGGGGGTATGGATGGAAGGAAGAAAAGAGAGAGGGAAGTGGGGAGGGGTGGGGTGGGAGAAAATTGAGAGAGAGAGAGAGAGAGAGGACTAGAGAGTGAGGGAAAGAGAAACACAAGGACAAAGACAAGAGACAGACAGAGAGAGAGAGAGAGAGAGAGAGAGAGAGAGAGAGAGAGAGAGAGAGAGTGAGTCCCAAAGAAGAACACAGACAGAGAGAAAGAAGGAGAAAAGGGGGGGGGGAGGAGGAGAAAGAGAGAGGGAGGGAGAGAAAGAGCGACAGAGAGAGAGAGAGAGAGAGAGAGAGGAGAGAGAGAGAGGAGGGGGGGGGGGAGAGGGTGAGAGTGAGTGTTTTTAGAGCTAAAAAGCCAGTCCTGTCGAATAGTATAAGTACTGGTTATAGTACCAATGTTGTTCACTAGTAGAAATTCATGCTCGATGTAAGTTGCGCAATAGCTTCCTTTTCCTTACTTCTTTGCTCCTCCATTCCCCCCCCCCCCCCCCCCACCCTACCTCCCCCCACCCCTTTTTTTTTCTTTTTTTTTCCCTCTGTCTTCTTGTCTTTGTCCTAGTGTTTCTCTTTCCCTCACTCTCTAGTCCTCTGTCTCTTCTTTTTCTGTTCCCCCCCCTCTCTCTCTCTCTTTCCTTCTCTCTCTCTCTCTCTCTCTCTCTCTCTCTCTCTCTGTCGCTCTTTCTCTCCTCCCTCTCTCTTTCTCCTCCCCCCCCCCCCCCCTTTTCTCCTTCTTTCTCTCTATCCGTGTTCTTCTTTGGGACTCTCTCTCTCTCTCTCTCTCTCTCTCTCTCTCTCTCTCTCTCTCTCTCTCTCTGTCTGTCTGTCTTCTTGTCTTTGTCCTTGTTTCTCTTTCCTCACTCTCTAGTCCTCTCTCTCTCAATTTTCTCCCACCCCACCCCTCCCCACTTCCTCTCTCTTTTCTTCCTTCCATCCATACCCCCTCTTCCCCAATCCCTACTATCCCTAGATCACAAACACCCTCCCCCACCCCTCCTCCAGCTTCCCATCCTTTCGTTATTCTTCTACCAGTTGTTCCACGACCACCACCTACTCTTTTTCCCCCATCCCCCCCCCCTCTCTCTCTCTCTCTCTCTCTCTCTCTCTCTCTCTCTCTCTCTTCTTGCATTGAGTTTGTGTTTTTGCATAGCAAGTGAATGATATGTAACAGGAGGAACTGGATGTGCTATGCCCAACACTGAACTGTTTTTTCTTGACTGTTTTCAAACTGGTCACATTTCACATTCTCCTGATGAAGCCTGTGGGCGAAAGCTCGAGTTTTAATGTTGATTTTACCCTTGTGTGGAGAAAATGAAGAACTTGTTTTTTACCTTGTATATTTTTAATCTGCCTGTTCTCATTGTTTGGTTGTGGTGCGGTGCGGGCAACGGAAAATTCTACCTGTGAAAGTATATATATATATATATATATATATATATATATATATATATATATATATATATAAAATCAGAGTTAAAAAGCCACCAGAACGCAAAAGTGCTCAACCACGTAGGGAGCGACATACCAGTATAAAACAAGATTTTAAAATGAAGAGATTAAAACCTACAAGCTTGTTTCAAGCTAAAAACGCTCTCCTCAGGGTATACTACAATCTGGGCACGCCACCGGTGTTATATATTGTGGTGTGTGGGCGTGTGAGTTCTGTGCGTGCGGCACGTGGCCTGCCGGTTTTTTCTTTTTTGGGGCACGTTCAGGGGGAAGGGGGGGGGGCGTGTTACGGAATGGTGCATTGACAAAGATTTCCATTTATGCATGCAATTGTTTATCATTTCTACTTTAGAGTTCAGGGATGCTAGGTGGGGTTTACATAATATCAGCCACTTTTCTGTAGTACATAAGTTGCATTTTTTTAGAAATGTTGTTGTATGGTGTTGCTCTTTTTATAATTTTCCATGATTATGTTGTAGTCTATTTTCTTATTTTTCAGCTTCCAAATATATTACTTAATTCTGTTTGTTTTTATATTTTTCTTTTTGAAAGCTTTATGGTTTGC